>WJFA01000704.1:0-30940 GCA_009870155.1 Pseudobourletiella spinata
GATTTTATATGTTGCCAACTTTTGAAACACCCTGCTTTCTGTCGCGATGAAACGTAGCAGTAAAATTGTGGCTGCATGTCAAATTGAATGTCATAAGTTTGGTAACCGCGAAACTGCTATTTAATTGTGATTTTAAATACATTGAAACTCAAAATTGAATGCTATAAAAGATCTAAAAACTTTGCGCATTTAAGTCATTTCAACATATTGCCGACGTGTAAAATTTACGAAATCACGTTTATATTTTTTAATGTTATTACAGCATTTTCTTAAAATTTTGCTGTGCTTTCACACCTTCACAGCACACCGTACTTGAAGAGTTGACCGTTACAAGTAAACTTCAAGAGCTTGTACTGCCGTTACTAGCAGGAGTTTCTTCATTTGCCACGGCAGAATCATGTTATTTTTTGTGCTCTTTGTGATGGTGAAAAATTTTTTAAAAATTTCGAAATTTTAGATGCGTTCCGATCCAATTTTTCAGAATTCGGCCGAATTCAGCCGACTTCGGCTGAAATCGGCCAAAAATCGGCCAGTTTCCGCGGCAGCCGAAAATCGGCTGGTTTCAGCGGAAGATCCCTGACTGCATGTGGGGAACATTCAGTGAATGAGATTGGGCTACCAGCCGGATGGCGTAATTCGTTCCAAGCCATTCTTCTCCTGTGTCTCTTCGATAAGCCGTTCCAGCGACGCTTTTACAGACTATATTAGGTGACTGACGGGACGGAATTTGCCTGGGATTGGCTACATAGTGAGACAGCATCCTCCATTACTTTACCCACTGACTATTTCCTCCTTTCCATATGAATCCCGCTAATGTGACTGGTCTCACAAAGAGCTGTACGAGTCATGTTCGAACACTTGTGACATGGTTGAATGAATAGGTTCGATGGGGGCGGCATTACACCGAAGGGATCTTCGCCTGAACTAACCAGTGACGTGAATGCAGGCGCTGTAAGTTGTGGGGACAAAAACTTATGACTGTAGGCCATCAGATAGCGCACTGGACATTACTTGAAAGGAATACTAGAAACGCAGAAAGATTTTTCTCTACCAAGAGCTCCCACGAAATCTCTACAAGTAGCTAGCAAAGTATATTAGACTGGCAGACTAGGAGTTCTAAGAAGTCGGTTTATAATCCATGGAATCACTTTGAATGTTAGAATCTACTTCCTCCACAAATGGACCCATTGAAGAGTTGCGGGAACTGATCCACGGTGGCATTCCAGGCCAGTAACTACAATATACTGTACAATGGCTCGTTGTCCATGTTTACCCAAAATGAAGTGTTGGCAACATGTAGATATACCACTTCGAGCGCCCTGTCAAGTGTTCTGCAAATATCGACTTATGGAGAATTGGATGTGGACCTTGCGGAGGAACCTTTTTCATCGTCGCAGTAAACTCAGAACCTCACAAACCTCGTGTGAGCACGGGCTGGAAGAGCCTGGGTGGCAACTTCCATTCCATCCTTACTGAGGCAAAGCGATACTAGTGCTCAGAGCTTTTTCTAGTCTCGTCGCAGTTCCAGGAATCCTTCAAGCAAAACAATAATATATGAGGGGAATAAAGTTTGTGTTCTACCTCCTGGATTTTTGCACGCATTATTGCTGTTCCGTTGGAAACTTTCCAAATAACTAGCTGGAGGGGGATTTATTATGTGGCTTTATAAAAGAGAATGAACGTTCCAGCTTTCTCTGGAAATTCGTCATGTTGAACTTTGAGATTGTCTAGTGGGAAGCTGAAGTATACCTGAGAGTGTGTAATTTTCCTACTGATTCTGGTCAGATGTATGAGTGCGGCTCCGTCGCTGTTTCAGTTCCATTGCCATGCATATTGAAAACATGTGTAATGGCATATAAATGCTTGTGCGACTCTCTGAGCGCATTATGACCATTACCCATGGCTTCCCCGTGTGTCTCCCCAAACAATTAAAATGATGTATGTTGGAAGCTGGAGTGAGAGATAAACAAGAGGATGACTGAGAGAGCAAAATATAGGCCCGTTGAGTTACCTCTTTGGAACAAAACTGTGAACCAGCATGGGCATGGACATCCTAGCTACGGGTAGAATATTACATAGGCACGACAGCCGCCTAGGCAATCAATATGCAGAGAGAAAATTGTAGGCGCAGAGGAATCCACCAGCCCGTAAAACAGGTAGTATGTCGGAGATATTTACGCAGGTGGGAGGAAGGCAGGTAAAAGTACACACCCATTTAAATTCAAATGCGCGCGTCAAATTTGGTTTCTTTCAAACTAGTATAAGCTGTAAATACACTACGAAAGTAAGCGACACTGGGCACTACTGCATGGGGCTTCTCCGTTTATTGAGTAGGTAAGAAAAACAGGCAAGGTTTACATGAGGCTAAGGGCTAAGTATAAGCCTAGAAGGAAAGTTTCGGGCTATCTATAGAGAGACAAGCAACTCAAATACCCGACCTCCCGAGTCATCACTGCCGATAAGTAGGATAATCAGCTCTCATGGGAAAAAACTACACGTGATGTATGAAGGTATTACTTCTAGATCAACGGGTTTATGTAAAAGAATCATTACTGTCTAGTTAGTGTGGCTTTCCCTAGACTTAATTTAAACCTTGAACCCAGGTGCTGTTCGTTCTACCCTCCGGGTTTTCTGAACTCTTCGGTAGATTCCTTAATTGATTTTATTTCGAAGTCTAGCTCAAGTTGGGCTTAATTTCAAGCTGGAATGAAATAAGCTGAACTGGAAAGCAGAGATTTTCCACCCTTGTAGCCATTGGGAACCGATTCCTGTCTTACTGCTTTTAACACAGCCACATTTTTGTGTAAGTATAGTTACCCAATGTTGACACCTCCATGAGTTTCGGTGCCACCTTGCGGTACCACTTGAAACCTCAGCATGGTACTGCTACTTGGGTGGGTATCAGTTTCAGTATCAAAAATTTGGATACCAAGTTTTAAAGTTTGGGTATCAATATCAGTATCAAAGGGTTTTTGATACCGTTTCAGTATCCGGGTAAGTATATTGTACAGTAGGATGCTTCATTGCCTTCCTTTCTGTCATGAAAAACTTAGAATTCTTCGTTCTGTGTGTTTATTTGCAACAGAAAATGCAATGATTAGGATTTTATGACCTCGAAACACTGAAGTACACAAAACTTTGAATACGAACATGGTGTGGTGATGAGTCAAGATTACCTGCTTTCATAATCTTGGTGATGAGGTCATTCTTTATTTTATGATTCCAGCCGCCAAATTGGGAGACATTTGCTTCGAGAACGATCAGTGTGCCCTTGCGGATCGCGGAAGTTACTGCAAGTTTGTGCTGCCCAAAGTCTTCGGCAGATGTCAGTGTCAGCTTGGGAAGGAGCGAAGTGGTGCACTAAACAAGTGCGTTTTAGCTAACATACGTAAGTTGGACATACATTTTCGCGTGAATCCCCAGTTACCCTCCCTTTTTTTATATTTTACTGTTATTGTATGCTCATTCCTTCGTGCGTTGATAAAATCTATCATAAAGTCCGTCGTATATCTCGGTAAGATCTAAATACTTCTACCGATGAGTCATAACTTCTAACAATGGCAACTCAACCAGTAGTTGGAGCATGTGGAACTGTAGCAAGTGAACAAGACATAATTATAAGCAATGGCGGTCATGCACTCATTCACTAACATATTACCTCACTCAGATATTCATCAATATTTCTATCATAACGCAACGATACAGGAAACTAACTTTCCGTACAAGTTTATCTAAATCAAGCAGTCCGTTTTGCTTTTTCTCAGTCGATGAAATGATGAGCAAACGGGTGGTGCTCGGACACAACCACAATTGAAGAAAAGCGTGGTATAAAATTATTCATGTTACAGGCAGACCCCGCGTCCCATCCTAAACTTTTTGTCATTCAGCCCATATGTTTCCCGCCGGACCAATCAAGTTATCATATCAGGCACGCAGCCAGTGCATTCTTTATATCATCAGCAGCAGCAAACATACTTATGTTGAGAATAGAGTACTCACACCCCAACAACTGAGTCATCGAGCATGTTGCACATGTGGGCATTCCGAAGACTGTGTCGTGCCCTGTAAGTTGGTTTTACTACCGCAGTTTTTCGGTTGGACTTAAAATTACAAGTGTCCTGCATTTCATTGGGTCCGGAAAACAAACTCAAGTCTCATGACCATTACTAGGGATACATTTCTGGCAAGAGATCCAACTGCGTTGAGCTTACACATGAAAATAGGTCACGGAGAGGAACTCACGAAAGGAATGAAATATGAGCACGTATATTTGTCCAATGCCCAGTGGTACGCCCGACAGCCCTCATGCGAGCCGTCATAGCTCAATGTAGCCAGGCTCTATATGAGATTTTCACCCAGCCGTTGCCACCGAAATGAAGGCCAAGTGTCGGATCAAATCCGTTATATTAGACGTGACCCCCAAAATCATTGGACAGTAAAGTGCCACCACTATCTGAAATTCATGCGGGGAAATGTGGGTTGACATCTTAGACATATCGCTCGAGTTTTTCCCCGTGGACTTCATTCTATATTCCCGACCAGCCCATATTTTACTACGTTAGCTCAAGGACTCCAGATGCTACACTCTATGAGCCTGATTGCTGAAAATTGCGAAGTGAGACATTCCTATTCATTTAAAATAGGAGAACAAAAGTTTAGCGATCCAGTAATTACGGAGAATATTCCACACACGGTTTTGTAGAATCAATCAGATTCAAACCAATCACTCCCACGGGTACGGAACTTCTAGCTAGCCTTTCGACAAACTATATGAAGCTAGTTTGAGTGAACAGTGAAAGCTTCTTAGGCTGAGAGATGCGGTTTGATGTCATGTCTGGTCAAAACTCGGCGGAGGGATCAAACATAAACCAAATCAAAATCAAACCGCGCACTCCGCTCAGTCTTTGCGGAGATCATGTTCCAGCGTGTACGGCTTACTACATTACACAAATTACAAGTTTCCAATCCTCCCGTGTCCGCCCCATACACAGTATTCAATAAATGTAAGCAAATAAAAGTTAAAATTTCTTTCAGGCAAGGGAAGCATAATTGGGGTTGGATTCAATTGTTTCTTTGTTCACGCGAAGTTCGCGAGGTAAAGAATTTATTGCTGGCCAAGTATTACAACTCAAACTGACCCCAACTGACTCCTGAAGTCAGAATTTCTAACTGGCGTAGGGATTTCAACTGTGTATGACATTTGCTTTTGTCAGCATGGAAACTCGCTCTCATTGGCGGATTTTCACCCTACTCTACCGTCGAATGCGGCGAGTTACGGAAATCAGAAGACATGTACCGTTTTAGGGGAAGCGAGGACCGCGCTTACGTAGCCAGGGACTGTTAACGTATATCCTAACTACCAAAGAGTTGGAGAGCACAACTTTGACACAGCTCACAGTCATAATTTTACTACGAGCGAGTACACTTAGTAAGTTTAACATGACAAAAAGAAAGTCTTCTCTAATGGGTGGCTTAAAAAACTGGTTTATTAGTCCGGAGTTTATCCGTTTCACAACTCGCTTCAGAGCTACTACATCACATACTACTTTGATATGACGGATATGACAATTGTTAGATTCAGGTAAATGGTGACCTGTATGTGTTCACTAAATAACGAAACTCTAATCCGCTTTACGTGAATGGAACTACTCAGTAAGAGTCGAACGTATTAGATACTAAAATTAAGATATTATTCCAAAGGTATTGGATTCATAGGTGAGCACATCTGTAGCGAAAACTCTGTTTGCTGATCCAATCACGTTTTCAATCATTACTTTCATCGTAAGTGTAGGTAAGAAATCGTTTGTCATTTCCCAGTCCACCTTCCAATACTGCGCTAGTACAGTGTCCAGTCCAGACCACCATAGACATAGCAGAATCATCATTACTACCGAATTCTGCTGTGTCAGCAATGGAATGACCCACCACTCCCTCTTCTGACCCATTTCGAATTTGAGAGTTTCTACCGTACATCTGAGCAAAACTTAATGAGCCATTCCATTCATTTCGAGAACTAATCCAAGGTTGACGGAGGTGTAATTACAGACCGCAAGAAAAATTTCGGGTATTTGGCTATTTCTTGGAAGACGTTGCGGGAGTTTCAAATTAAAAACCCTTCCACAGTCTCGTTTTAGTGCTCATGATGGAGGACACTGGTAGGGGGTAGGGATATTTTTACAGCTTCACAGTCTCACCACTCACCTCCAACCGCTCCTACCTCTCAACCTCGCTCACGATTGCATCGTGGGGAAGATATGGACCTTGAGGTAACTCTACAGCAAAATAGTATAAATGAGCTCTGTTTTTCCATTGTTAATGAGCCTGCTGTTCAATCGTCTTGTTCTAATGACGGGAACCTACAGCGTGCTATTAGCTCTGTTCTTGGAATACATAGAGGAGTAGAGTAGCCGGAGAGGTAATCCCTAGGGTCTCCACCTGTCTCAAATAAAGTTCAATTATGCGAGGCAGGATTACCGCCCTCATGCGACATCCACTGGCCTTGACACCAAAAACAAGTAGTATATTTACCATCCTTTGATTGATCCAGATCCCGTCAAAGGGAAGCAGAGAAATCTTTTCCAAGTTGGTTAATTCGAACAATGTTATCCTCCCCTGAAAAAGCTAATTTGGCGAAGAACAAAGGAATTCGGATATTCCCCTCAACGTGTGCCAAATGCCAGCTTTTTCAGCTCAGTATGACCCCGATGTTCCTCACAATTTCTTGTTGAAAGAAAGAGGAGGAGGCAGCCGAGGAACAAGGAAATCAATCAAGCCTCAGCTAGACATAGAGACTATTTTAACCCATGTGGAAGTTTCAGGGACAGGTTACCTCAATGAGCCTTGAAAGAGGAGGAAGGACTGACAAATGTTATTCAATTGCGAGCAGGAAGGATGAGAGAGTGGTCATTCCAACGAATAAAGGGATAGTAATTTTCCCAGGAGTACAAGCCGATTCACCAAACTTGCCCACAAATGTGCCTGAAAGTATATTAACGTGCATTCATCCGTGAGGCCTGAATCAGTAGTACCCGCTGACCATGAATTGCGCAAGGTTGACTTCCACGTTATCTCTGTAGAGGGCATGTGGACAACCCACCACGTGGGAGTTGATGTGTGCATCTTCTTGGCCTCGTAGTCCTAGGCTACACGCCCCTATACCAAAAAGGGAGCTTCTGCATTACGCACACATTTCTGCACGACTTCCGCAGGTTATTTAAATTAGTGGGGAATCGGTGAGCTACACGGGAATGCGAGCTCGTATTGTTTACACTGCACTAGAAGCTAATGAAATTGGTTATGGTTCTGATGCATATGCTTTATTTAAGGGCAGAGGACTGACGTGTTGGAAATGATAAAAGGGAGCGGAGGATGAGGAAGGCGAAAGCGGGCTGTGAAATATAATAATATGCCCTCGCCACGGACGTGACAAGTGTTTATAACCTAGGCCGAGGTGTGAAAAGTATGAGAGAGTCGAAAGTGTGCTGTTTTTTGGGATAATGGAGACAGATGCGGGGATGCACGTGGGGGAATTGTGTTGACTGCTCGGCACAAAAAGGAATGTCAGGTCCTGGGCCGTAAATGAAGGTGGATGAAAGCCTAAAAATTTATGATCGCAGGAGTGGGACAGCCGTGTCAGGAGGATGGGGATTGTTCCATGGCGAACGCCTACTGCCACCGTAAATTGGACGGTAAATCCGTGTGTACATGTGATGTGGCCTACACGCCCTCCAGCGACCGAACCCGCTGCTTGCCAACGTACCGGGGGCTCCTGTCCCCCGCCTCGCTGGGCTATCCCTGCCGTGCACACCTCCAGTGTCAACTGGCCGATCCTAATTCAATCTGTAATCACGGAGTCTGTGACTGCGTCACCTCCAGGAACTCCATGTGCGGCGCCAAAAGTACTGGGTGTCCCGCCAACACCTTTCAGGTAGGCCATGACCCTTCCTTTCATATCCATTTTCATAGACTAACTCACTCACTATTACTACCAGTGTGCTCTCTCCAACCCCTTTAATGCGTGCCCTACTTACTTAAAAATTATTATTATACGGACAAAAACTTGAATAGTATGTAAATGTTACTACTCTAGTAAAACTTCATAGCCTCTCGGTTAGTTCAGAAACCACAGATATGTTTCGATAAGCATTTGCGGGGTGTCCAAGTCTATTTTCATTTTATTTGCCTGAAGTGACAATTTTAGTCAGGGCAGTGTGTATTGCTAGGATATTGCGGTTGTATCTCTAACACAAATTGATATCCTTAGGGCAACCACAGGCGTCCAAAATAGGAGTTTCTGTAAGTTTAGAATAACTGCCATTGGTTCTTGTTAGTAAGCGCTTTGTAGTAGGGGAGTTTAATTATTGGAACCTATTCTGTCAAGAACTTGAAATGAACAGTTTATTGTATTTAGTTTTCAAATATCTCCACGGGTTATGAACAGTTGTTTCTTCTCCAAACTTTTACCACTGAGTCACTCATGCTGCAGAGGCCATGTGAAAAAGGTCACATGTAAGGAGCCAAAGTTTCTCCACCAGCACCTGGAATGAGGAGGGAAAAAGTCCCATTATCTCCAAAATGTGTCACTCTCCACCCACATATCAACTTGTTTCCACACCGCTTCATCTCGGAGTGAGTAGCCCTTCAGGAGGCTTTGAGAGATTAACCTGAATTTCCCCTCCTCATATTTATTTCCAGTGCGAATCGGATGGTAAGTGCATCAGCTGGTTCTTCGTATGCGACTCGAAGAAGGACTGTGCGGATGGGTCGGACGAGCTCTGTGATTATCAAGCGTCTGAGTGCCCCCGTCAGGCCTTCCAATGTGACGTCAAAAGTGGAAGTTTCACGAATGGAACTAAGGGGAATTGGGATGACGGAAGAAAGAAAGTCAAATGCATCTCCAGGTCGAGAGTTTGCGACGGGCGAAAGGATTGCCCCGGAGGTATGTGTTTTTGTAAGCGGAGAAGACAAATGTGTGCCTAGGAACTCTGCACAGATTCCATGAAGTCCAGTTGAATTGAAGCTGACGTGTGGAATGACAAATTGTCATGAGTTCCCGGGTGGAACACTCCCTAAGAACCTATTCCATGACCCATAATGTCTTTGTCCATTTGCAATCCCTGTAGGAGTGGACGAGCAAGGGTGTACGGGGAAGGATACGTGTCCGTTGGGGACTTTCCAGTGTGCCACCACCAAGGAATGCCTACCTGAGTTCCGTTTCTGCAATGCCATCGCGGACTGCAAGGATTTATCGGACGAGTCAGAGAAGAGATGCAGAGTGGAATTCCAGCCCTCGGAGTTCTGTCCCTTCCGCTGTGACAACGGGCTCTGTCGATCCTCCGCCGTCGTCTGCTCCGGTGTTGATGGCTGTGGGGACAATTCCGACGAAAAGAACTGCCAAGCCTGTCGTAAGTCTTCAATTCATTCCTCTCTGTCTGTCTGATAAAATTTAAGATCTGTGACAGCCGACTCCCTCTCACTACACTGACGAGGAGAGTCGGCCAGTGTCACTTACCCTTACGGCATGTGAATCCTTCGTGCGTTATACTGGGGTCTGATCCTTGTCGACGGGCTATCAAACCAATCACGTACGGTTACCAAGCCGTCAATGAGGCATATATGCATATTCGCTTTCGCTAACCTTCAGACCGCTAAGAAATGAAATCCATTACCATATCAGCTCTGCATCCCCAGGATCAGTGGATGAACCGAGATTAGCTCACTCCAGATTACTGCTCTTCACCCTCAAGGCGTTTTAGGACGTGACACAGGAAAATGAAGGGTGGAAAGATTTTTGCTGCCTTAAACTCTCCAAACACTTGTTTCCCGGAATTCCACGTCCATGTCGACTTCTTGTTGATTTCAACTCCAGATTTCCGCAGTAATACCAGGAATGGGGTGGTCTATGCTCATTTTGATAAGAAATCGAATTCAAACTATTTGCGGCCGGACGAAGTGGGAATGAGATAATGAAATATGCTAATTAGGTCGTAACTCGTAACTAACGAGTTGGAGAAAATTCAAATCATGTTCCAATCACGTTGGCCCCTTTTACATGGTAGAGGAGGAACTGAATATGTATACAGAAAGCCCTCCCGCCTACTATTGCTCCCGCTCTACAGGCATTCCGAGGAAAACATGATGAGGGACGATCCATCAAGGAAGCATGTACAGAGTGAATGAGTCTCGTTTGCCGCTTTTTAAGTACATAACAAGATATCCCATTTTGAACGGTGGAAAACATTTTAGAGAACAAAACATGTAAGTGTAGGAATGCACTAGCGTATGGCATGACTTAATTATGACACGCGCAGAAATCGTATTAGATTTGTTTACTCAAAGTTTGTTCCCAAGGTCCTCCGGAACGGGACATGTGCCGTCTTTGGAGGATGTGCACAATGTTTTTCGAATTAGCTCCCGCTACGTCAGCAGAATAAGATATTGCGTAGTGTTTCACGGTTTCTCTAATTATTACTGCTCTGCCTCCGGGCTGCAGCGAGAAATATACCGGCACTTTGATATAACAATTCACAGTTTGAGCGAAGCCCTAACCTCCCATCTACGCCGTAAAAGGCCGGAACACAGGCTTTCTGGAGAAGGCCAATAATTAACAGGTAAAAGGGGCACCTTTCACACGGGCCTTAATTGCTAAGATGTTATGCCAACTGCTGATGAAGTCTTGTTACGTACCCCAATCCTCTTGACAGTGTGTGGGTTCCGTGTACTACTCATTGGTCAAGGATGAGTGGATAAATCTGGGATATATCTTTAAGGATCTCATGGATGGGCACCCATCTAACCACAAACACCTTGAAACCCTCTTATTACCGGTTTCCATCACGTGTTATATCTATCACTGCCTCTTCCTGCATTGTCTCGGTCGAGCAGATGTACAGAAATGAAAGACAGAACTTGAAATCCACAAGGATTTCAAAGTCAGTTTGAAGGAAAATATTCCGATTTCGTTGCAATGTACTGTACGTTTTTAATGCTTCTCAGTATAAGCATCCATTACTGCAAATTGCCTGGGTAAAATTGACTTTCTATATTCGCATTCATATTGTGTCGAAGAGATAGCACTCCTAATACATTCACTTCTATCATAGCTTATGTACAATTATTTTGTTATGCCGAAAAATTTCAGGGTGCCCTCGTGTGTCATCTCTAAGCTATAAGAAGCAACTGAAGACGTGACGATGAGGGTAAATGCAAGCTCGGAGAGAACGCGGACTGGGAAGAGAATACAAGCTAAAAATATATTGTTAAGACGACAGGAATACCCCTCCCCTGCATTGACAGAGTCTCTGCCTGTTGCGGCATCGAAGAACACTGTATCCCTGCTGGTAAATGTCAACCGGAGCCCGGGATGCAGAAATGCGACCATATTTCCAATAAGGATACACACATGGCTCCGCCAAACCGTCCTCAATACGAGCATATTTTATTTTAGCCCTTACGTACGCTAGCAGACATATACGTACAAAAATACGGATCACACACGCCAAGCCGCAGCAGAACGTCACATTTCACTTTTTCATGGAACATTTCCTGAACGAACATTGTCACATCTTCAACCGAACACAGTATCGTACACAATGCTACAGGAGCTTCTTCTATGATTCAATGGATTGGGCAGAAGACAGCGGTGATTAGACAAAAGACATTTTCATCATGTTCCCCCTCCCTTCCTTTGCCCACATCGAGACCATTATTCGACTGAAGTGAAGAAGCTATAACTGAAGAGATCTTGAGACAAAACGAATGATCGTCGTATTGGTTTTGTGTGTCCATTTGTTTGCATCTGAAATGCAATCTCCATCAAGTTCCAGTTTTTATTGCCCCTCTTTGGACACATCGCCACTAGTTTTTTCTAAGAGCGCTTAGAATAGTATGAGTGCAGCGGTTTCAGCTATATACGTATAACATGTTTCCGTATTTTTTACAGCTACTACTCTCATTCTCCTTGATGTACATATGAAGCGGTATATGAAGTGTACAAAGTTAGTTTCGTATCTTTGTTGTTGTTGTTTTGTTATTGTTGTTGTTGTTACCTTGGAATACTTGCGTCCAAGTAAGCATGTTGCCGGGGAAATTCGGAAATTGTGAAAAATAATACGTGGTCGTGATAGTGGACTGGATCTGGTGTATCTCACGTGCAAATTGGTGGAAGGTCCCTCACGGCATTGGGATTTTACTACGCCACGACATGCTGCTCCGCCTTATTGTTTTCTCAGGAACGCGCCCCTTCCACCCACATACCACTGGTTTTCACTTGGATCTTTCTCCTATCCCTCTCTACACGGTATCCTCCCACAATACACTAGGTTTTAAATGAAAAATCGTATTCTGTTCCACCGCACCACCACTGTCTTAGATCCAATGTGGTGACAGAAGAAACCCCTTGGTGTTATTTATGGGTCGTAATTTCACCAATAATTTCCCGACCGCCATCACTACCGACACGAGTGTTCCCGCAATAGAATACAGTCGATCCATCCGCCTCAGCCTGCTCTTCCCTCTTGCAATGTTTACGACCTTGTGGATATCCAGACTACGAACAGGTCGAAGTAAAAGGGATAAAACATTGTTGTATGGAAACGTCAATAATAGACCTTCCCGCGTTCCAACACGTCAGACCGCAGTTACTTGTTTTTGGGTTGGATTATGCACTACCTCAAATCCTACACAAACGCATAATCAAGAATGCGCGCGAGTACTGTAATTGTACGGATGATGAATATGATGATTTACACGATTTTAAATTTACACTAAAAATGCCAGATCAAATAGTACTTAATCTTAATATCTCCGCTAATGATCCTGCCCCTCTTGACGAACTCCATCAAGGTCGAGATGCATCATGCAGCATTTGTTGCTTCACGAGGAAGAAAAGCGAGTTCGAGTTTCCAGAGGTAATAAACATCTCAAGTCCAATCCTGTTGATTCGTCGATGGCAACACGTGGGGAGAACTGAAGATGGGATAAAGCCCGTTAGTCGAGACAGCATTACTATTACCATTTCGTATTTATAATAAAAAAAAGAAAGTTGCATAACAGGTATAACCAACTACAAATTGGTTAGAAAATAGAAATAAAGTTTTTTCACAACTGCGGAATGTGATTAGAATCCCTGCCATTAGGCATTACACTTTCGGAATGTGAGTGAGATCGGTGTCAAACTTTATGAAATATTAGCCCTTGTTTATTATTCCTGTTGCTTGTTAATCAACACAGTTCATTAACATCTTCGTTCTTCTCCTTCTTAATTCTCTTAACGAAACAATCCGCCGGTTGAGCCACTGCGAGATTAGAAGGTCCGGGCCAGTAATTCAACTATGCCAAAGTTTTGGCTTTTTAGTACCACGTGATATCTTATTTAATTATGGAGCATTCAATAGATCCTGCGCCTCTCCGCCATATCCAACACACAGGAAAAATGTTCGCTTGTGAGCTTAGAACTTTGAGAAGCTATGAGTCCACGTTGTAGGATATATAAAGGAATATAAAGCACTGAAGCAATTGTAATTAAAGTGGGATGAACCACAGGGGAGCCGAAGAAAATAGTTGTATATACAATCTTGATGGCAGTACTCAGATTAACATACATTTTCCCGCCTGAACTCGGCTCACGTATAACAAATCATATACCCCAGATTCATGCAATACGAAGCCTTAATGCCCTGCCAAAACAGCCACTTAGCAATAACATGCTATATGCGAAAATTCTTATTTCGGATTCTATATTCGGATGGATAATTTGATACGAAAGTGTCTCCTGCCTACAGTTTCTTCCAGACAGAACTCCCGCATAGTCCTGATCTACTCATTGGATGTCATAACGCATCCCCTCATTTGTCTCTGCATCTGCACCAGGATGTACCAGAGGAGTACCAAAATTTCTAATACAGTATATAAAGTCGAATTATAGTCGAGAATTAGAAGTAGCATTTCACAGCTGTAGACAGTGTGGGAATTGGTAATCAGATTTGCGAAAGAGAAGTAGTAGTAGTGTGAGTAGGAATTCACAAGATTATTATCCAATAATTCAAGGCTCTCTGACGGGGATTCAGAGTTGAGAATCAGAATGATAAAACGAGTTGCTAGCTTTGAGGTAAGAATGAGAAAGCTGATTTTGTACGCATTGGTCAAATCAAATTTATTTGAAATGTAAGACTTGAGTACCCCGGGGAAATTGCTGGACAATGAGACACGGAGGGAGGGAGGCCTGGGCAGCAAGGTTGTGCTTTCACGGGGAACACCCACGGCCTGATGTCGAGATACTGAATAACTACATTCACCATCGTTTTCAGCACTATTTGAAATCTAGAAAGGCATAAAAAATTCGTGTGCCCAGCTCATTTCAAGCCTGGGAAAAATCAAAAAGGTTTTGCCGAATTTCAAAATGAGATTTTTCATGGCAGCGTAGAAATGTCGGCAGTTAAAGACTGCTAGGAACAATTTAGGATGATGTAAAAGGGTAGAAATTTGTGATTTTGCGTATTTGCTAAAGAAGCCAGAATACCCCACATTACTGCACCAAACAGTACCAATTGCACCAAAGATGCCGCTGCCATGGTTACTCTGTAGGTCACACATCCCATGGCGTCGATTTTGGAGTTCAGGTGCAACAAAACGTGATGCACCAGGCCTTAAGCGCCCTCTCAATACCTGTAGAAGTAGGACACGCTAACATGAAGCATCAAAAGTTTTTAGAATTTTGAGCTCGCAAGTTTGAGTTAAAACTAACTCGGGCAGTGTTGGATTCCTTCAGGTAGCTTTTTACTAATATTAACATTTCTGATCATTGTTCAACACATGTATGAGTTCAGAAAGACTTTCTGTAATTTCTCACGCGCATGTTTCATACGGTACAATGTTATGAGAAAGGGACGTGATTTTAAAAAATAATAACGGGGACCCTTGAGACGCTAAATTTTTGCCTGTTAAATCCCATAAGAAAAATCTCATTTTGAAATTCGACAAAACCTTTTTAATTTTTCCCGGCCTTAAAATGAACTGGGCGCACGAATGTTTTATGCCTTTCTAGATTTCAAATAGTGCTGAAAACGATGGTGAATGTAGTTTTTCATCATCTCGATATCAGGTCGTGGGTGTACCTCGTCAATGTGAGAGAAATTATGGAATCTTTTTGAGCTTCTAATTATGGGCTCGGAGACGGCTCAAGATCATGGCATCCGAAACTGTCATTCGCACAATACCGCCTGATCTTCCCGAACAGGAATTTAGCATGAAATAAAAAAACCAACTCATACTTACCTATTTTTCTTCCTAGATATTTTGGCTTGCGGCAGCCCCATCGGATTCTGAGGTTATGACGTCATTATTTTTTCCTTTTTCTAGAGGAAATGAGGAAAGGAAAATAGTACAACAGACCATCACTACGGAGTTGATTTTTTGCTATCCTTATTATTACAATCATGCCATTACAATTGGAATAACCCCTTATGACTCTAAGTTCTCCGAATCCGAGGGTATGGGGGTGGTGAACCTTGAAAAGCACGATCAACGGTTCCCACCGGAAGTAAAGTAATCGCATGTTCTTCGGAGAAGGGGGATAATTTGAAGCAATCTTCGCTCCTACTACTACATTTAATTTGATTTTATTCGAATTTCGCACGATTATTACAAATGAATAGCTGTATATTATTGTTGTCATCATTTGAGACATTTGAAAATATTTGAAGTGTTGTTTTGTCAGACCTTTGGAACGTGGGAAACACTGAAGTTTATTATATACGCTTTTCTCACGGTTTTCCTCTCGCATGATTTCTTTATAGACGTACATCTTTCCCCGACGGGTTAACCCATATCTTCCGGCTATCCTATTGCATGTTGCAATAACCACAACAAGGTTTATTGTTGGCTCGGAAGAGATGCATTGCTTTTTACCTAAGCATCAAAAGACAAACACCATCAGCAAAAATATCAAGTGAAGCTGTCAGGACTGATCTGCACAAAAGTGAAACACTACACCGAATGGGAGCAGATCAAAGGGTAAAATATAGAAATAAAAGATCCGTGTAAACTTAGCCTTGACTGTGTGAAGTCACTGAATTTTCTACCCCTCTCAGTTTCTGATCTTTTTCTGGTTCGAATTTGAGGTTACTGATACAATCAATGCTCTTGGTCATCACCGAAAGTTGAGGCTTTTAATATTTGTTCGAATCTGACAACTATATAGTTCTAAAGTTATACGACATAGTAAAAACCACACGTACGCATCGCTTATGGCGTTACCTGAAGTCCAACCCCAACGTCCCGGAGCAAGCTTGACTTCAGAGTACGGAAATGGGGCCCACCCTTTTTTGGTATTCAAAAAATGTCACTTCTTACAAAACCATGCAAAACTGATACAAAAAAATACTCAAGGCCTCATCTTTCGATTGAGACCAAAAGAACTGTATGAGTTGAGGCGTTTGGGCATCGGCGGGAAAATAATTGCAACATATCATTTTAGGACACCCTGTATAATGTACTTACAAGCTTACACAAAGGATATATATGTACACTTTCAGTGACAAATCCTGGTAACCAGTTTTGCTGATGCCAAAGTTCACAGGACAAAGTTTCCTACGGCCGAATTGGACAAACAAAAAGAAGACCGGAAAGGACGGACGGAAGCCCAGTGGTGGGGATTCTCATGTAATGTTAACACAAAGAACCGAATGAGGCGGTAATATTGGGGAACAGAGAGAAAAGGGGTACACAATGTTCTGCCGTAAGCATAGGTGCGAAAATTGACAGAGATCATCATCAGAAACATTGAACGGAGGCGGTACTCTTTGGGCTTCCCTTGCCCTACTCTGCTTCCTCTTCAGAACTCTCGAGTGCAATCATCAAACATGACGGATGTTCTTGCCACAATTAATTTCGCCATACCAATGCTTGGTGACGGATTCGAGTGGCGTGTCGTCTACACTCCGCCGTTACTTCTCGTGTATTAACTGTACGATCTATTACTATCTATCTGACGGGAAAAGTTAACAATCCGACAATACAGATATACTTGCATGCTTTCAAACCATCAGCCACATTCCGCAATCATCTCGTTCATCTCAACGAACAGGACATTTATCCTGTCTCCCATCGCCCGTCAGAATCCTTGAAGCCTCAATTCCTTCTCCAGTCAAAGAAACGAAGGTGTGAAAATGAATCCAAAAGCTGAGGCCATGTAGAAATTGAAACATTTGAAATGCAGAAACAATACAAAAAGTGGAAACTTTCGAGTGCCGGCAACATAAATACGTTATGATCTTTCATACTCTGACACCGTCCTGCTCTCGCAAAACACCGCGATCATAATAAGCCTGAGGATGATGATGATTACGATATGAAATGGAAGAAATGTATGAGATATTTGGAAGACATTCCAAACGACGCGACTCGTCTGCCTCCGCTCAACTCAAGGATAACAGGTTTTTCTCTCGGGGAGCCGGAGAGAGCTACACAGGACGGAATAAAAAACGAGCAGCTTTAAGCAATATGTATCCTAATCATCCGAGAATGATGGGGAAACTAATGGGGATCTTTAGGCTTCTCCTAATACAGTAGTTCTACAATTCTTGTCCCTGACCTGCGGTCTACAAGCCAGTCAATAATTTAGCCAGATGGAGCACATCAGAGGGATTCGAGCTTCCATATCATTCCTCCAGCACTGCCTGGTAAATGGAATTGGGTTTTTATACTAAAACACATTTATCTGAGCAATTACTACCAATCTTGTCTAAAGTTCTACCTTCCTTTAGCTAATGGCCTCGAATTGGCACCTTCCGTGGAAACCAAAAAATTTCAACAAACTCAGGCTCCACCAGCTCATACACACATGCAGAAACCACGCATAGAGATGGAAAGAGCAAACTTATATGCGCATATTGTAAAAGATTAATAAAATCATTATGTGAATCTCTAAGCATCCTCCTCTTGACATGTGTAGCGAGGGCACTGGGGGATGGTTGTGAGGATAACCCACATGCTAACTGCATGGGAGTTAAACAATGGTACAATTCTTTTCCTAATTGCTCCCAACTTATAACCAGACCTGAAGGCTACATATAAAACAGTGAAATATAATGTGTGTGAATATCTATTACTTCTGTTTGTGGGAAGTCCCACAGCATAATACGTGGGAAAAGACGGATGCGATAGTTCATCAATATTTTCCTCACCTACAACTCCTAGCTCTACCATAGACCTCGAAAACTTTCTGGAAAGTGTACACAAAAGCTGGATAGATTGAGTGAGTTTGTTTACCTCTCGAGCATGACGAAATGACGACACCGTTTATCTCCTCCGCCACTGAGAGCTACTTTAAATATGCAGACAGAGTAACTCAAGTGTGCGGATGCGGTTCAACACCAATGGTAACAGCCTTCTTGTATTCGAAGACAAACCCTCTATTTATAACACAAGAGACACTCTTATTCAGATACAAGGGAGATTTGCGAGAATGCATATTCATAGTCTGTATTGCTAAGATAAATGCTAAGGATATGTGCTCTCATGCACTTCTCTCTCACAGATGGGGGAACCTACAAATTGAATGCCCCTGGCATCCGCACGGCTGTCATTTACACACAGTATGACGACCATTAACGGATAATTAGTAGCACATGACATTATACTAATTAAACTTTCAGAAATATATACAACATTTTGGCTAATATCTAACCCTTCCGTTAGGATCCGAAATGATCGCTATTCAACTTTTGAACCAGCCGACAATGCACACGGAAAATGGGTGGATCGGCTACTGCTCTCATCCGACTGGTTTCCACCACCAATATGATGTTTGATCAGGCGAGCTACTCTCTATACCAAGACCTATCCACATCTTCGTGCACGTGCTCATTCATCAAATTTTCGCCGCCTGCTCTTTATGTGGATAGGTACATGTACTTTCTGGTGATGCATCCACCTGAAGGATCCGACTAGCTTTGGTGAAGACTGTAGCATTGAAATGAGTATTGTTTCTCCCAGTAGTTTAACCACTGTGGTTTATCATCTACTAGTCATTCAGTCAAACTACATCGTATGTAGCATGTGCATGTGTCCATGTGATGTGCTGTGATGGAAGAGTCATTACAGCTGTCTCCAGAGGAGCAGCCTTCAGAATATCATTGTTATTACAGAACATTAAGTTACCTGTAGTTTATCCCCCATCTCACGTATCTAATCATTTTTGCAAAAACAAAGGTTCCATAATTTTTTCCCCTTACTATGCCTTGCTCTGTGAACCTGAGAACGTACACACCATAATCTTTCCATAATTACATATGCATCCATGGGAACCTCTGTCAGTGCACACATAATAACTACACACTTCTGGTTACAGGTGTCATTTACGCTAATCTGCTACACATTTTTGATTCCCTCCCGAGCAGACCAGACCGTAGAAATCCTCAGAGGAACACGGATCTTCTTTCCCTTTCACAAATTTTCCTGCAGTTCTTGGCCTTTCGTCCTCAGTCAGTTGGTCACATCAGTAATTTTCTCTCAACTTGGAGGTGTTCATCCCCGTCATTCTTTTTCTCCTCATCCTCCGAAAGTGGAACCCGTTAGCTAGTATTTTTCAAATACCCTTAATGGGTGTGAGTGATTGAAGTGGAAATTGAATTCCATTCTGTCTGAGCCTTTCCTCTTTCGTGTTGTCACTCCAACTGTAGGACATTTCTCCATCATTAAGTGGGGGGACTCCTGCGGAGGGGGTGAAATTTTTAGGAGTTAACTCACATGCGCTCTTAAACAGACACACGCACGCACTACTTCCAAGTTTGGTGGGTAATGAGGCAAGATCCCTGACAATGAGCCTTTCAATTCCCACTATTTTCCAGTCTGATCTATCTGCAATCAGATCTTACTGCAGTAATTAAGTTGCGCAGCTGTCTAGAACCGGCGTCGCTTTCACGTGAAATTTAGTGGGGCACACACGGGAGGCTATTATTAAGACGGGGGGTATTCTACAAAAATATCCGCATTAGCACGCAACGACAGACGTTGGACGTGAATTTAAACCAGGGAATTGAGCCTGCAAACTCTCCCCATAGTTCACGAAAAGTGCTCAAGTGATGCTATCCGTTGGGGTAGATCCGTAATAACATTAGTTAGCTCCCCCTCTGCATCCCACCGTGCTTTTGACCTTCCTTAACTGCTGACCAGGGAAACTTTATCTTCCCCAGTTTCTGATTTTCCGAATGCACATACTTTTCCAGTTCTCCACAAGACTCGTCCGCTCCAATGATCAAACGGAAATAAATAAGCAAATCGTTGTTCTTCCTAATCGCCTCTCCACCCAGCTGTGGCAGCTGTACAAATCCCCATTCAATTTCAGACGTGTGCGTGTGCGTACGTGCAAATATATATCTGCACATAAATCCGCGGGCCCTCACCGGCATCCCGAGGCGGGCGAGAGACGGGGTGGGGCAGGAGTAAAAGTGTATTGTGGCATGGTGCTTGGTTATATAGTTGGCTGATGTGAGACAGAACTGTTCCAACGTAATTTCACTTTGCCTCAAAGGAAGAGGATCCGATCCGAACTGAAGAGTGAGGGGGAACGGGAGGAAAGAGATTAGGTCAAGCTTAGCACCGGTATGAAAGCAATAAAAAGGAATGGTGAGGGTGATCGTATGTGAGCATTTAAAATAAATTCTAGCTCCACTATCCGGGGGTGAAAGGAGTCCTGTCCTATATATTACAAGCCACTGCCACTACTGCTATTCGAGTAGCTGAAGCTCCGCAGAATTGTTTTACATTAAACTCGACGGATGGAAGTTACCATAAAAAAGCAGGAGTTGCTTTTACACGCTCGTGTATACATCCGCCCGGAGATCCCGTTTCTCACAGTGTATCCCGAAGCTTGCGCAAGGATTTTCCCGCCTTGCGTAGCACTGTTCCTCCACTCGTCCTCAGAAATAGGGAACTAAGACAGAGGGAATCCCACGCAGAAACAGTGAGAGCCGTCGATCTTGTCTTGGCACTACATAGTGGCATATCGTCACTAATAGTGCTGTTGGACCGTTGCAGAATCTTCCACAAGCTTCGCCTCCATTGCACCTTTGTAGTCAGCGACCACTAGGTTCAGAATCATCGTGGAATGTTTCAATCTTCACCACCGATGCGATTGCCATTCGCAGTCCACCTCCGGCTATCTTGCACGAGGGATAATCTAAACCAGATTAGCATCTAAGAGTTTATCACGGCTGAGCTCCTCCACTGGCCCTCTTTTTACATCATCCAAACCACAAGTCCACTACAAGGATTGGACGAAGTGCAGACGAACCTGAAAACTAAAAAATACTCAGACTCCAAGTGGATGGATAAGTGGAAACATTTTCAAGAGGCCTTTTCGTAGCTTTTCCAGCCAACCACCCTATGCGTCATCCTCATCATCAGTCAAGATTCAAGGTCCAAGAGTCGGGGAATAAAGAATATATAGCGGAAACCCGCTCTGGTGTACTCAAGAATCCGCTCCACCCTACCCGCACCACCACCACCGTGACGAGTTCAATCTCAAAGACTGCGAAGCATATTGAGTGGAGTGCTTTTGGGCGGGAGTGAAATCATAGTGAGTGGGAAGGGATCCGAGATAGTAGCAGAGGAGAAGAGAAGCCGCGGAGAAACTTGAGCAGCCTAGCAGTTTCCTCCGTGCATCCGCGAAATGATAGGCATGTGGAGGCGACAGCGTAGTGGTTCCACCAAGAGAGTCAACCTGCGAGTTCTCCCGACCAATGCAACTACAAGAGCCGTGACTGGAAGCTACATGAGCGCATTATAAACGTGACGGCGGAGCATTTTCCACCACCGTTCCTACATAGTCTCCTTGTCAACACACGGCAAAAGCGGACTTGGAAAGTAAACGCTTCTTTGCACAAACACGGACAGAACCACGTCGACATGAACGTAAGGATGCTCGCGGGAGTGAAGAGATTCGTTAGTTATGATACAGATTAAATATAAATAGACGATCCAACAAGGTGAATCCCTGATGAACTTTATTCCTCATCAGTATTGCGGCATACATTCAACCTCCCGCTGCTCCCTTCACGGGCGTAAAGAGATTTAGTAACTGTCCATTTGTAATATGGAAACTATTCGTGCTCCGAGCCGCCATCCTTCCTAGTTATGTACCAGTGCCCTGAGGGTTTCCTCCAGGAAGTGAAAAAAATTCTGAGTGAGTCTTGAGGTAACTACTATCAGCCCATCTCGTACTTGAAACTATCTAATATTACTATTACTGTACAAATAGCTGTATTATACACTATTTGTTTCTGTGAAAGTGAATACGTGAATGAGTTTGTCTGAGCTCAACTACTAGTGAGTTCAATGGCAAGGCTATTCTGAAAAACCGCCCACCGCCACAAGCTACAAGCCACACGGTTACTGTTATGTTAACATGGTCGACCACCTATTGGTATTGGACACTGGAAACAGCAGATAAAAACTTGTTCTACGTTCGAGAAACCAATAATTATCTTTTTTTTTATTAATGAGTACTTTTGTCGAAACTTCGAGCCATTTGGAATAATACAAACATTATAATAATAACAGCGGAAGTGCGCCCCACCGTATTCGCTGTCCTCGGTACACTGTAGCCCATGAGGAGAACTTGAAGGAAAATTGGACTTTTATACCAGAAACAGTTGGGGACAGAGCGGAAAGGTCTGTAAGTGACAGTGTAAAAAAGTGGTGGGAAGTGAGACGCGAGTAAGCTTTGCAACTTGGGCGAGTTTTATTTTCAATACAAAATACAGATCCTCCGCATCGGTAGTGAATTTTAATGTGATGTGGGACGAAGGGCCGGAAATTGGCCCTTAACTTACCACCAAGAGGTGTTGCTTCCCTCTTGCCTACTTTGTGAACAGTGATTGAACCCTATCTAGCGACATGACCTCGTCCCTAGGCTTCCAAAGACGTGCCAAAAGTGCTGCAAATTGATGTAAATTGAGGCCGGGTAGCTCAGGTTTTTCTTTCTTGACTCCGCGTAAAGATTCACAAAGGGTTGGGAAACGAGGGGGAAGGATCTTAAAAAATCTCAATCGCAATCTGCTTTCCATCCCAAACTATCTCTTTCTCATTCGCTCCATGCTACATAACATCCCCTTCGAGAGTTTGACTCCCTCATGAGGAAGGCGTGTAGCATACTGGATGTAAGATAGAGCAGTACTTTATCAGAGTCAGACATTATTGGATCACAGTGAATTGAGGAAGAAGATTTACGACGGTTGAAATGAATTCCGGGAGTGGTAGTGATCCTGGTGCTCCAGAATATTCTCTTGGCCCAACGCCTGTCATGACCGAATTCACTCAGCAGAGGTAACACTGTGTCACGTGAGCGAACGGAAAGTGACGACCCGAGCGCCGTCTTAGAAGGAAGCACGGCGGCAGCAATGACGACGACGATGGAGTTGTCCGGGCAGGAGATCGAAGACTACTTCACATTCCCGGTGAACGAGAGTTTGAGGTACGTGGAGGAATCAAACGACACGTTGCTAAGGGGTGGGCGAAACGGAACCGGAGCGGTCCAGAGCCGGGATGAGGACTTGGCCAAAATAGAAATCGCCGTCCTCGCACTCATTTTCATCATGACAGTGCTAGGGAACTTCATTGTACTCCTGGGAATTTACTTTCGGCGGCAGAAGATGAGTCGGATGTACTATTTCCTCCTCCACCTGTCCATCGCTGACCTCATCACGGCCTTCTTCAATGTCCTCACACAGCTCGCCTGGGAGTTAACCTGGCACTTCCAGGGCGGGAATCTGCTCTGTAAGTTCGTCAAGTACGCACAAATTCTCGGTCCGTACTCATCCTCATACGTTTTGGTCATGACGGCGGTGGATCGTTACCAAGCCATTTGCTTTCCCCTCAGCAATTGTACATGGACAGCCCGACGGTCTAAAATCATGCTCGGCTGTGCCTGGACCCTCTCCGTCCTCTTATGCATCCCTCAGCTCTTCATTTTCAGTCAAATGGAGGTATCCCCTGGGGTGACTGATTGCTGGGCCACGTTCGCCGAGGGTTGGGGAGCCAAGGCATATGTCACGTGGTACGCCATCACCGTCTTTATCATCCCGCTGGTCATCCTCACGTTCGCGTACAGCTGCATCTGTCAAGCCATTTGGATAAACTTTAGCATGAAGAATTCCATCCGACGTCACCAGTTTGGCCGGTCCAGTAAGACTAGCATGGACTCTGGAGATCATGAAATGTGCAACACGGTCGTGGACAATGGGGGTCATGGTAGGACGAATTCACAAAGGTCCATGGGGATGGATGGATCCAGGCGTAAGTCCTCCCTGAACAAACTTCCGATTCCCTATTACAACCTGACTGATATGGCTTCAGCTCCGACGGCTCAAGCACCCACACCGGATGGAGGACCGCCCAAGGCGTCCCACCTGTCTTGGCGACGTGATTTAGGGGGTGGAAAACCCAATATGAAAAACACGACATCGTTAACACTAAATCTTGATGATGTTCAGAATGGGAGTCAAAATCGCGGGACTGATCATGTAGATTTGACAGGGCACCCATTGCTCCGCAGTCACCAGCGGCAGGGAAAAATTACGACTTTCAGTGATATCAAAGATAGTGATGATGAGATAGAGATGGATGAGATGATCCCATCATTTCAACGCTCCTCACCCACAACTGATAAGGTTCAAATCCTTCCCAATGGAGCCAAGTACTCTACCCCAATTCTTTCAGAGAACCGCCGGGACTCATACAAACGGCGGCCCGACCAGAATGGCTCATCCGCAAATTCAAAAGCTCACAATAATAGCACGGAAATGGTTGCGGACAAACAGAAAAACACTACGTATATTTGGTCTTCGACTAAAAATACAAATAGTGTGAGAGAAAATAGTACGGCTAATTCAGCCCGGCCCAGTGAGCTTAGCTCCAAGTCCAAGAGCAATTTGAAACAGTTTTTACTAACGCCTGCCTCCAAGGGCTTCAACAACACACACTCTTTCGTGTCACGTGGCTCTGAACATAACTTTCGCAAACGAACCGTCAGTTCAACGAGCTTCCGCAACCCGCCCCGGAACCCGTCCGTCAAGGGTATTTCTCGAGCGAAAATCAAGACGATCAAGCTTACCGTCACAGTTATCTGCTGCTACGTATTCTGCTCGTCCCCATTCATTGCTGCTCAACTCTGGGCAACGTATGATCCTGATGCCATGAAAAGTCCCTTTTGGACAGGTAAACTGTCTCATGTTTATTTTTTGTGCCCGGTTTTGTATTTATTGGAGGAGCTCATCAGTTCCTTAAAACTCCAACATGCACACGTCATTTTCGTTAAATTTATCGTAGTATTTGCGTTGTTGAAGACTGGTTGAACTGTCGTTTAAGTTATGTTTTCTTCATATCCTGTTAAAAAATCATCCCACGGGGATTTGAAAAACGAATACGTTCACTTTAAGTTCTGACCTTAGTAAATACGGAGGGTGAAGAACGCTACACTACGCCCAAAAGTATTTAATCCGTGATTTCCCTCAAATAGGAGTGAGAACATAACAATACGAAGAGTTTACCTTATTACCCACGTTGGTATAGTAAGCTTCGCTGTGTTGTTTGTAACAAATAGCGTTCCAGTGGCCACCGAAAGAAGTGACATGGTAACTTGGTACTTCGGTAAACATCGTTTCAGTCCTCAATATCTTCGGTAAATTTGTGTAGCATAGCTAAGCTCTACCAGACAAGGAACATGATGAGATTTTTCATCTCATTTCAATGGTAGGAGTACCTTGTTTGTTAGTATAAACTGCATCATAACCTAGTTTCACGTTCCCGGAACGGATCTAACCCGACCTTTCTGTTGAATTACTGGAGCCTTCTCCGATCATAAAGTGGCATAGAGCGCATATTATGAAGAAATTGAACCCATGCCGTCAAACACAAAGTTTACGTCATCCTCATGATTGGTGATGATTGATGATGGTGATTTCCCTCCATGAATATGTCATGCCTTCCACAGAAACAGTCTATGAGACTTTGTTATTATTTCAAGGGCAAAATCTTTTGACCCAAAGGCAGCCAGAATGGTGAAAGTCATGTTGGAGCATTAGTTCTGAACAACTCTTTGCGATCCTGAATCGTGGGAACAAATCGGAATTTCAAACTGAAGGTCGAAGGTGTTTTAAAACTCTCATACAGTCACTCTTGATCATTCCTTCGCCTGGGTAATCTTTGACAGATAGAAGTTTTGTGAAGTGAAATAAGTGGGGAAACTTCAAAAGACGAATATCCTGAAGTTCATATTGTATCACATCCCTCTTTCAAAGTAAAATTCACTTCGGAAGCTGAATATGACCTTGATTTGTTCGAGGGAACTTATGGTTGTGCTAATGTTGTAAGATATAGTTTTAGAGATTGTGTTCTCTAGCAGATATTAAGGATGTCTTTTCGTGTTCGAAGATCACAGATGTGGAATCATCCCGGATGTCCTTTTGGAAGTCTGGAAGACATGTTAATCTTTCCCTTCGAAGCTGTGTTGTCAAGAGAAGTTTAGTGGGTACAGCTGCGTTGTCAAGACACTTTCAACCGCTTGAACAATATGAAAATGTTGTAATTTATTACTTCCAAAGGGAAGAGAATATCTCATGAATATAAGCAGAACTGAAGTTGATAAGTCTGAGAGCTGCTGGAAATATAGCTAAGAGGTTGGTGGTGATAGGGCTTTTTACATTTTCCAAAAGAATTTGGTACCAATTCTGTCCGTTGCCCCTCATGTTTTTTCCGTTTCTCAAGGATTTTATGAATCCAGTTGAGGATTACTTCAGAGGAGCGAAGTCCAATCGTTTTCCCTACCTCAGGAAATCTTTTCAACTCTTCCTGCTCCCCCTGCTGTTGAATCTAACTTTAGAATCTAATTTCTAAGGTCTAAAAGACTCGTGTGGATGCCCAGGCTCCTGACATCGTACAAAAGCATGGGTACAATGCTAGAGCTTAAAAATTTCCAGTAAAGGGCCTATAGTTTGACTTTGGGGCGGAGGAGCAGTTTCCAGGGACACATTGGACTGAAGAGTTAATCTCTGGAAAATACTATTAAGGGGCATGCAGCATGCCAGTGTAAAATTCGTACCGGGGAGAATTATTTTGATGAGGACCGGGGGGTCTCTAACTACGGGGCCCGCTCAATCATTTCTCACTTAACAGAAACATCAGGATCATGGATAGGGAAAAAAGGTAGCTCTGGGAATTTAAATTTGCTTATTTTGGAATGATGTGTACGCGGCTTACGTGGATAGGCCGCACGAGTGCTCTGCAATGTGGGGGATCCTTCTAGCGTAATAAAATTCCCGCACAGTTTACCCCCGTAAACTGTATCCGTCTTCCCAAAGAGCTGAATCAGAGTGTGGAGAAGCATGTAGCAAATTGTTACATCAGTAGCAGTTCATTTCACGTTTCCTAACTGATGTATAGGTAACGGGTGGTCGCCGTGGTGGCTGCAGTCTTTGACTGGGAAAGTGTGATGGACTCCTCCTCAAAATTTATGCATCTTGCCATTAATTCTAATAAATGCGTGGAACATCGTCGTAAAGTACAGCTCAGCCAGAGTCGCCTGGAGCTAAAGACAATCTTTAGTGGTGGAGATAGAAAGAGTAAGATAGTAATTTGTTCATGTCATGGCCGGTTTTACCCTTAGTATCTCCATGTCATTTGTAGATATACATGTGTACGAGAGATCTTCAGCTATGGAAGGGCTAGGCCGGTACCAAATAAAACCAATGAAGAGCTCCAGCTCCAGCTCCTCTTCATCTTGAGCAACTTCCCGGTATCCTACGAAAATTTTGTTTCCGCAGCTTGAAATGACACGCGTTTTCTCCCCGTCGTCATCCACCTCTTCTTGTACCTCTTGGTAAATTTCGCATCCAATCTGCGCTTCCTCACGAGCAAGAAATACGAGAGGAAAACATGGGGACCTTAAATAGTTGAGAAAAAATCAATGGAAGCGTGCAGTCATGGGAGGGAAATCTACGGTGGTATTAAGCATGTTAGTATCTCTTGGGTGAGCACGTGGTGTATAAATTGCCGGCATGTACATACGAATCGTAGCAGACGAAATCTGGACTGATCTGGATTTCTTCCGTCCTCGCCTACTAGTCCCTATCCTGACGCTTCAATCTCCCGGTCGAAAGGATAGCGAGAGCATATCCGTGTTTGTGTGTGCATGTACGTGTAGAGGGAATCTGTATCGACGGTCCCGCATTTATTTTTTCCAACGAATTAAACTAACACTACGAAAATGGAGCGGAGAAGTAACTAGCTATTTCCCGGCTTCCTCGTGTACTTGCCATGTACTCCCGTGTACGTTCACCCTCATAAAATATTGCAGCAGAGTTCATTACCAAGTATCAGTCTGAAATAGGCTTCCCTTCGGTTTAACGGGATCTATTTTAGCCTCATCTCCACTCCCCCCGGATTTACCAAGTGTGGAGCATCATCATTTTTCCCCCATGTCCTCCCTTTCCCCTGCACACGCTCAGGTACTACAAAGAGGGAACAACTTGTTGTTTCCAGTTTCCATGAAGGAACCACAAGTATATGAACAAGCATTGAAAATAACAGGGTTCTTTACGTGCCATCGTACGTTTAACATAAATTTACTATCCAAACTATACACTTTCACCTGCCGTAGGGAAGACTGGAAGACCTAGCCCTGCTTCTACTCATAGTAATACTCGCGGCCATTTCATCCCCGCAAGGGGATTGGCTTACAGTGAAAATATCATACATCGTTGACAGAGTATGTAGACTGCTGAGAACTTTTCTAGGTCAATTGTTTTGCAGAAAAGCTTCAGGAGGATCCACGGAATTCCTTCAAGCTGTAAGATTATGAGTACGTAGTTTTAGGGAAATCCATAGCTATTTCCTAAGTGGAAGAGGTGAGTGGGTATAGGAAATGGATATGTTCGGGCCTCGGCGGGTAAAAACTGAACATTGTAACTAAAAAAGTCGGGCGAGAGTGTGTGACCGATGCGGTGAGAGTGAAGCGGGCGGCGGAGGAGCATAAAAGTATTAGATTCAGATCCCACTGCACTCCGAGCCAGGACACTGTCGTAGAGGACGATAGCGGTGGTGGACGTCTTGATAACCGTTTAAGACGCGACAGCTGGTCGCAAGCTTCCTCTCACCAGATCCTCTGACCACTCTCATAGCTTTTATTGAATCACACTTGGTAAAAATAGACTCAGCTCGTCCAGGCATGAAGCAATCCCGGAGACCATCTGGCCGTACTCCTCCGTCATCTCTTTGTCTGGAAAATTGAACTGAGACGGAGACGAGAAGGACCGAAATGCATGCATGTACTCCTCTGGAGGTAAAAGTGGAAAAATACGACTATTTAAAATGGTTGAGGGAAAAGGAAGAAAGTGCACCCATTTGGGCTGTACTAGGATCTGAGACGCACAAACCGGCTTGTTTCTTCGATGCGAACTCCATGGTGAGAGTGGCAGTCGGGCATCCATGTTGGAAACTCTCGGGCAAGCTTGGACACCCCTCCGTGCCACCCCGAAACTTTAATCATCTTAAAACGCTACGCCCAACTACTTAAATTTGTTTAATTGAGCCAAATATTCATGCTTCTCCTCGCCGCAGGAAATTTGGTTTGGCTGCCAAGTGTTAATTCCGAAGTTTGAGTCCATGTGGTCTCTTACTAGGCTGAACCTTTGTGTTCACAATGTGAGCTTGCCGGTGAATTGGATGGGAGTTAAGATATAGTTCACATGTAGCCCTTTAGGAAGGCTCTTACTATGTGGCTAGTTGGAAAAGTCTGCGAAAGCCACTGTCTGAGTTATGGACTCTTTACACTAAAGTTGATGGGAGATCATTTATTTCTCAAGTCATTTTCTCACTCCAAAAATTTCCATTCACCATATAGTTGCCTTGTCCTCCGACTTCCTTGAAAGCTGGAGTGTGTTTTAAAATGAGTGACCCGGAGGAAGCGGGCTGTTAGACGATCTGAAAGGAATGTGGGTCTGTGAAGTGAAGACCTACTATGCTGATTACTAAACCCGAGGAAGTGAGTACGGGCTGACGGCAGGCATCATACTGTGTGATACTATATTCCTGATCACAAAAGAGCATGGGTATACAGGGTGTCCCATAATGATAGGTCACATTTGTTTTCGCTCTAGAGCCTAAACGGCTCTACGTGGAGCAATGACCCTGGTATCAATCAAAAGCTGAGGCATGAAAAGATTTTGTTTGGTTCAATGCTTGTCCAGATCAGTCCACTGATACCCGAGATACGGTGCATGGGTAAAATAACATGGTAATTTAACATTGCCACAAACGGGAGACATTTTTGTTTGCTACTCCTAATCCCGTGGCGCAGACGCATGTGTGATAGCGCGTTTGATAGATCTTGAGATCTCACTGCCCGAGTTAGTTTTAACTCAAACTTGCGAGCTCAAAAACTTTTGATGCTTAATGTTAGCGTGTCCTACTTCTACAGGTCTTTAGAGGGCGCTTAAGGCCTGGTGTATCACTTTTTGTTACACCTGATCTCCAAATTCGACGCCATGGGATGTGTGGCCTAACCACAGCAGCGTAGAAATTTCGGTAGCTTAAAATTTCTCGGAGCACTATAGAAGGATGTCAACGGGTAGGAATTTGTGATCTTGCGTTTGGTGAGTGCCGCAATACCCCAAGAGACTGCCCAAAACAGCTCGTGAACCAAAGTGCGCGAGGCAGAAAATTCAACCTCAATGCAAGCCTTACCCTAATGTTGTGATTAATATCCTTGAATGGCCTCGTTGCTAATAGCATTCGTGTTTGCAACAAACTATCCCATGTGCACCAAACCGATTTTCATAGCGGATTTTCCTATGACAATCCCTGCGCTGTCAATAAACTGAATAAGTAAAAGTTAACCCGGTTTTGTACCACTAACAAGGGCACTCCCCCAACTGTCACCAAAGCA
>WJFA01000705.1:0-30913 GCA_009870155.1 Pseudobourletiella spinata
GCTAGGGCAAGTGGGAGACACTGTGTATATTCACCCGCTACAGCATGTGCAACACTACGGGACTCTCCCGGCTTGTCAAGTATGCGATCGGGATTGACGCTCCTGTGTCCAGGCTGGGATGCTGGATGGATGTCCACTTTTCCTGAATCTTGCTGACAACTCGCCTGCGAAGCCTCTACTGAGATTCCACAACGGCCGTCGCCTTGGGTGTGAAGAATTATCATTCGAAGATTGTGAACGAGCCTATAGACTCGACGCAATCTAATTGTCATGAACTTTAACTTGGACGGGTGCTAATGATGCGGAAAGGAGATGGGGAGATGATGGTTCGCTCATGTTATTATCTCCCCTCTCTGCCACTTTTATTGCTTTCCCATCACCACGTTTGCAAACCGTTGCGAAATCCCTTGTCAGCCTCTCAAAATCCATGCTTTATCTTAATTACTATTACGACTTTAACTTTCCATGCCCACACTTTGAGGCACACTGTGTGAAATCTTCCATGTGTGCCATCATGTGGGGGGAGTCTTGATATGGCCGTATGTATGGCACTCCCAGTAGTCTTGGGACGTGGTAAAGGGTGTCATCATATCTATATACTTTTCACTCGTCCCAGCCACCCGCAGTCCAACACTAACGCCATCATCCTCATCTTCATCACCATCATCATCATCATCATCATTTCCACCCAAAAATTTGCAAATAAAGTAAAACTGAGCTGTGTAATGAGTGGTGGTTATCTACGCGGCGAATGCTATGGAAGGGGGATTTTTATTGGGTCGTTAACTACTGTGTCGAGCGCGAGTGAGGATTATGCGAAAGTATCTGATAATCCCCCAGCCCCATTGCAGCACTAACAAATTCAATCAGCCATTTTCCACTCACACTACCACCAGCCATGCTCCTGGTCAAATGACCCAGGCGGAGTGGGCGGGGGGGGCTGGGAATGGGTAATTAAGAAAACACTGTGTAATGCACAGTTTGGAATATAACTCATGTCCTGCCGGATGAACCATTATTTAGCAGGCGGGGGCTTCTCCCATACTAGCAGCTTCCTACAAATCCATACTGATTAGATTATATGAGCGGAGTGCGGGGCTAGTTGGAGGGAGCAGCATCTCGGGGTGAGCTGCACACAAGGTACGGCCATGCGAGAATGAATGAGCGATGATGATGGTGGCCGAGTGAGACAGGAGTCGAGCTGGAGGGTCACTCACGTGATTTAAAATGTGAATCCTTTCACAATTTTCAAGATTAGGATGCCCTGTACTAGGGCGCACGGGGTCATGGACCGGAGTCTTCTCTGTGTGTGTGTAACATTCCATAAATTAACCATCTTGTGCATGTACTTATCCATAGGAAATGTTTCAATTATTTCTTTAAGGCTGCGGAATGAGTGGGCCTGGAGGAAGTGGCTTGTGGAAGCCATTATTGGTACAAGTATATACATATTGTCCCTCCTGCAACTGGATATTACAGGAGGAATCTGGCTTACCCCTGGGTTTTTATGGGCTCGTGAGATATTCCATGTGAGTAATAATAGAAACAATCATTGATGTACCTACGTTGAAGTGCTAGTAAATGCGCTTTCGGCGAGCGCCCTACTGCATATGCCTTTGCGCCCAGGGTTTTAGGGGTTACAGGCTAAAAAGTGTCCCATTTACCGCAATGTTAAAATACCTTGCTATTTCATCCGACGATGGTGACGATGGAGCTGGTGTGAAAGCACCCCATGTCCGTCATGACGTGTTTGCTAGTGTTTCCTAGTGTTTGACATGATGCTAGTGCGGCACTGGCATCGGCGCGATGCGATACGAAGCATCGCATTCGCACCCACATTTTCAGTGCGAATGCGATACGATGATACGAAGCATCGCATTCGTACCCACATTTTCAGTGCGAATGCGATACGATGATCCGAAGCATCGCATTCGTACCCACATTTTCAGTGCGAATGTGATACGATGATCCGAAGCATGGCATTCGCACCGCATTGAGGCGATGCGAATTCTCATGCGATCAGGGTGACTCGCATCAGTATTGTAATACAATAGTATTTATACTGCCTACAGTTATTGGCCTGTGGTCAATGTCCACGCCTGGGGATAGCATGGGTGGCATAAGAAGAATGTTGCAAATATTTTTCCCACACTTCCCACACGGACCTTTCCACTCGGCTTCTGTCTGTCTTCTGTGTCTAGTAAATCTTGGAATTCCCTCTTCTTTTTTTTGTTTTGTTTTGGTGTACCGTTACAAATATTTATTACACGGAGGAATATGAGATACAGTTCCGTGGAAAGGTTATGTACAAAGGGTGGGGGGACACGGGCGGGCGTTTCGGGGAAGAGAATGAAAAGTTGTTCCGCGCGGAGCCACCAGGAGATAGAGGAAGATGGAGACTCACATTATATTATATGCTCTGTAAACGATGCTAACATATTATGTGGCGGAAGTACGAACTGTATTACTTTCCCTTATTATTGCCTCCTTTCTCTTTCTCCCTCTCTCGCACTTCTATACCAAAGGGATTTGAGGAAGCCCCGAGAGTTCTGGATTTCCGCGCAAGATCCTCCTGACTGACTGACTGACTGAGCCGATGCCTGGTACACAACGTGTATATACATATGCTATGTATACAGTGCAACGAATAAAACTCTGTCCACATCATTCACATCCACATCAAAAATACTACATATAAGCAGCAGCTGTTCCCACCGCCAGCACTCTTCTCACACTCATGAGCAGGGCTCGTTTGAAGAGGACCTATACAGTTTAGTTAAGTGTATCAGCCTTTGCAAATGTATCTTCCCACAGTAGTGTGCAGGGATGGGGGATCCAAGATCCAACAGGAAGGAGCACCGTGTTCCCCCCGTCTATACCTGTGTGTTTACATATATACATATAGTAATAACATACCTGTGTCACACTATTTCCATCTCTATTTTTGACCCAGGCAAAACTCCCTATAGCACACAGACATATGCTGCTCAGCTGGGGGCCATTGCTTCTATTCAGGGAAACGAGGGATTGGGGGCAAGTTTCCTATCAACTTTTCATGTAATAATACGCTTCCATCAGAATTCTAATGTGTGTGTGTGTGTGTGTGTGTGTGTGTGTGTGTGTACAGGAGCCCGAGTTGACCAGATCTACGAGGTGGTGAGAGGAGGACGGCTACCACTTCATGCCAGGCGGCGTGTGCTGCACACTCTCTATGTATGCAAATGAACATTTTTCCCGCTGAATATTCATGAGCTGCATTTGCATCTTGTCCATCTCATACCGTTACATGTATAGTCAGGAATGGAGCTATCGTTCGGAAGCCCGGTGGTGATATATGGAAGCAAGCTCATGTATATGTGTACGTCTCTGCACGGGCTCACTCAGTTAGCCAACCCGCCTCCCCATAAACTTTATATTCCTTTTGGAAACTTTCATTATTAAGTATTCATGGCCGAGTGGATTGTCCAAAGTTGAGAGAGAGAAAGAGAGAGAGTAAAGTGGCGGTGGGGATACTTTAGAAAATGGTACTACGGGAACGGTGAGAGAGTTGAATCGGGGTAAATTCTAAAATACTTTCGGAGGAGACAAGACAAAGTTTCCCGCCTTCTGTCTCTTCCATTCAAGGGAAAACTGGAGATATATTTTTCCAGTGCTCTCTCAGTCAGTGCTATAATTAATTCATTTGGGGGGTGGATCTGAGCTGACAGACTGATAAATGAATACACCTTGGTGGCTTGTATGTGACCAGAAGGGATTTCAATGGAAATTCCCTTTATTGGAATACGATATATAGCTAGCTCGTCCTGAAACCTTGCATGATTTAAATTCGTTTGGAGGAGCTCCTCTTGTGCGAGCTGTATACATAAATATATATATATATATTTTGTTTTTACGTCTTTACCCAGTCCCAGTCCGCTAGCTTCATGGTTTTCGCACATCCCATTTGGTGGGTTGTTGTGAGAAGGACCTGAAAAGTATTTTGGTTCAAAGTTGATGCAAAATAGGCCTGTGAGTTCCTAAAAACCATTTCTGGCCCTGATTGTGAGTGCGTTCAAATTTTCATTTGAAACGGTTTGGTTTCAAAACCTGTAGAGCTCTAATGGATACGCAAGTTATAACAGAGAGAAAACTGGTCATGGCTCATGCGATACGCTGAGAGATCTGAGATGCTTTTCAAATTAAATCTGATCGGGGGAATACATTGATGTTAGACGTGAGGAGGCCTCCAAACCGGATATTATATACCAAGGTCAAATGAGTGGAGTAGAGTAATTGAAGACTAAATGAGATCCATTCCAGTCACTAACAACTCTGTGGTGGGGATTAATCATTAACAAGGATGGGATGAGTGAAAGAGTGTTGGAGGCATCATTACACGGAAATAAGCTATATCAATTAAATCACGTCGTCATTACTCCAATTATCACACTTTCCAATTGACTCTGTAGTTCCCTGTCGAGCTGCAAAGTCACAGGGTGAGGGAACTTCCGTGTGCTTTGAACATTTCTGCGACACACTGTACTGGGTGTAGGAATTTTACAATTCAACACAACCACGGTGACGTAGGGCTAATGGTGTGGGAATATTAATGGAATGTTTGACATTATTGCAGTTACTTTTTTTAGTACACATCAGCCAGGCTGGATTGAGCCAGAGCCTGAAACCTTCTAATAACGACAATAAGGAGCAGAAGCAGCGAAAAGATATTCAAGTCATGAGTATTACGAAATTAAAATATACTTGGACTTTATTCATTCATGGCAACGCGATCTTGTCCAATCTTTCCGGCAGCGTCTATTCTTTTGTTGGTAACGTGGTGACTATATAAAGTAAATTCTAAAAATATCTTATACATAGTGTATGTATATATAAAGAGGAACAGGGAGCGTAAATATGTTGCTACAAATAACTGTTGACGACAAGAAAAATATGAAGGAGCGAAGAGAATAGAAAAGTTTAATCCTCATTCTGTGATGGATCATTATTGGCTGCGCTGCTGGAACAACTTGGAGTTATCTACAGATGTAAATCCAAGAGCTGGCTGTTACATGATGATGACAAGGGCAGAAATTCCAGCCTGCACAACTTGACAGAGCAGGTACAGCCGCAATGACAGCAGCAACAACAACAACAACAACAACACGGACAACGGTGATGTGATGAGAAGTGATGGACTATCGATTCTAGATTCAATTCGCTCGCATGGCCGACATGATGGCTCCCGTTCTTCAATAAACACCGGGTTGATGATGGTGGTCGTGAGCAAGCTGTGTCCTATGAAGATACGTGAGCTCTACAATGGGATCGCATTCTCATTGATGCTGTTCAGAGCGAAATCAGAGGACTCATTTTTCTTCACATGTTTCAGATCGGCCAAGGCGGAATGGATGCGGAAGTGGAGGCGGGACTCGAGAGCGTAGCCTTTATAGTTGTTCCTGGGGAGATAGAAAAAAAGAGAGGTACAATCTCATCAATACATATTGAAATGGGGCAGGAGCGGGGGGAAAAAAACTGTTTAAAATTCCATTTCCGTTTTCCATTACGCACTTAGCATTTTCCAGGGTTGTGAGAGCCTGGTCACGTTTGCCCTGCGTCCAGAGAACAATTCCCAGTTCGTACGTGGCATACGGAGGAAGGTGGAGGTCGGCGGCGAGATCATGCTCGCATGAGATCACCTTGCGAAACGAATCTTCCGCTTGTATTGGACTATTCATGTGCTTCAGACAGACACCCTTGAGTAAGAGCAGGAGACAATGGTTGTCTACGTAGAAATTATCATCTGCAATGAGAGAAAAATCAAATAAAGGATCAAATTTTAACCCACATCATCCAAGAACCACGAACGAGTCCAGTAGACTTAAGGACACGCTGTTTAAGCAAATAGTACCGCTTCCAAGTCCCATTACCTTTCTTTTTATCCGCCTCTAGAAGTTTAATGTGTCTCTCTATTAGCAATAGAAAAGGATGAACGAGATCCTGCTGCTTCCCCACGATTTTGAACCCGTTCCACAAGTACAGCAGCTCCACGGCAGGCAGAACCAAGCGGTTTCCCTGAGCAAAGAACCTTTCACATCTCTTCACAGCGAATTTCTCCATCGGAATTGACTTGCCCGCTATCCGCTGCTTCCACGAGGGAATATCCCTGCAATATCCAAAGTCGCTCACAGTCACACAATTTCCCTCACACACACACACACACATCATAATATAGTATGGCGCGAGCAGAGCCATAGATAAGAGGGTGACACGGCACAAGTGCCGGTCATAAAGTGTGCGTAAATGCGAAAAAGTTGGTTCAAAACTTCTCCACTTACTTAAATAACTGGATGAGTTCCCGCTTCTCATCAGCACCCAGATTGTCGTATATCATGCACATGAACGATGCCTTTTGGTAACCATACATGGCGCGGGACCATCGGCTTTCGTGCAGTAGTAAATCTGCAAAATCTCGAGCTGAACACCAGTTACGTTTGAAGCTGCAAAATCAGTGGAGGAGAATGAGTTAGCACAGTCAAACGACAACCACACCACTACAAACTTGATCGTTCTCTCCACTATTTCATCGACCCATAATCCTAATTTTTGTGCTCTTTCAAGCATCACTGAGCCCCATCCTCCTCCAGCCCATGGAAAATCCCACATTATCGAAGAATAACAAAGCGGACGACTCACCAATTGGCCCACATGAGCTCCCAGTAGCACAAGTGGTGAAACTGCTCCCATTCACTCTGTGATTGCCAGGCTTTCGTGTACCACTCTATGCTCTCATCCATGTGACCTTTGACGTACTCCAGCCGCCCGCGGAAAAAGTTGAACCACACTCCATCCGGATAACTCTGTGGGAGCGCGGGAGGACACATAAATACCAATAAATGTCTATGCGCCCCGGCGCTACAATATCCGTGAGCCAGGGAAAACTCATGGTTACAACAGAAGAGTCATGTCTCATAATAAATGCTCCACTTTTTACCGCTAGTTCTTGCTTCAGGATTTTGTCGCACAAATCAAGATTCCCTTCGCCGTATCCCAGGACGTAGCTCACGAAAAGGTGATAACCAAGAAGCACCATGGCACACAAAACTTGGCGAAGGGAGCCTCGCAGGTTGCATCCCACATCCAGCTGATACAAGCCCGTTTCCTGCAACACACAATTATGACAGCGTTGACAAATCGACCCCTCATAGCCTCCACTCAACACTTCAGAGAGGCACTTCAAATGGAAAGCTCAAGGGCACCAGCGTGGTAGGGTAGCAGTGTCCACAAACAATTATTATTATTATTATTACTATTACGAGAAACTATCAGCAACACAAAATGGTCACTTTTCACCGGCCGGCAGAGCTCTCCCGATCCGCCACGGTACATTATCATGATTACAACTGACGACAACATGCAATTTTCCAAGTTTAAATGCTCCCAGGCTCATCTTTTTATAGGACTCCAAGTGAATACAGTGGTGTCAATTTTAGGCGGGAAGCTCAATCCAACTGGCCTTCAGTCAGACCACGTATTACGCAGTCATATGCACGATAATAGTGTGAGTTAGCTCGTTGTAAATACTGGCTACTGTGAAATAGATTATAATTTTTTTACCTTGCAGTCTTCCTAAATAAGAAATTCAGCATGAAAGAGGAAGGAAAAGGCAAGTAAAACATTGGTCAAGTGCTGTCGGACAAACGTGTGCCGAACAATAATACAAAAAACTACTACCCAGGATTGTCCCCGCGCTAACTTTCAAATATTAGCATTTAAATGAACACACGAACGGTAAAGGAATTTGTAGAATGTTTGTCAGAAAATTTAGTGCTCACACACATCACTGAACACACATCAAATGTATAAGGGTACGCACACACACTACTATAATTGCAAGTAATGAATAGGGGGGCACACTGCTTACCCGGCTTCCACTAAATCCTATGAATTCCAGTAGTTTCATTATTCGTGCGGGTAACATGGATATCATCTGAAAATGAAATACAGAGTGACTTCAAAAACATCCATCCACCCCTCCTCATCTCCACCACGCGCGGATCTCCGGATGCTGACAGAGCTGACGACAACCGGATATTTAGCAGCCAACCGACGGGCGAAGCAGTTGAGTGAGATGTAAGGATAATTACCAAATTATAGGCCCCAACTCCCATTCGAACTCCGCTCTCAAAATGACTTTTGTGCTTTGAATCATCCCAGTTTCGGTGCTTCAGGATATGCCAGCATTCCCTGAAAATAAAACACCTTTGGTAATACATTCACTCGGCAGTTGAAAAGTACTTTTGGAGATGAAGCCGGTTGATCCACCACAGTCTAATATTGATTTATCGGAGAGAAAGGTATAGTATAAGGAGTCACAGAGGGAGACCCTATAAGTTTATTCACTCCAATACGATACATTCAAAGGCCGGGATTGCAGGTATATCAACTTGAGTACACGGAGGCCGGGAATCTCAGTCAGGTACTACTGCTACACACACACTACTTTGATGGTGGGAAGTCGGAGTGAGTCTTCCTCCGCATCCTTCCACAGGAACGGAGGAGTCGGGGGATGCACACAGGGATTTGTGGGTGGGTTCCTGGGAAGCAATTAAAAAAGACACGAGGTAAAAGTGAGCTCTTCAGGGTCTTACTTGTACGCATTGAGGCAGGAGCGCATTTTTAGGCCGCCTTTGACGAAACTAATGAGGTTTTCATCCTCGATAAACGTCAGCACGGCCCTCAGGAGAAGGCATTCTGCGTAACACAGCTCCGCGTGGATCTCCTCTGTAATAAATAAATAAGTATAAAAAAAAAGTTATTCACTCCGACATTTTGATTCATCTGCTTGGATTTCTCTGCGCACGCTGTCTCCACCAATTACTGTCCTGCTGGTACCATATAATATCTATAAAATATTCAGGGCTTCCCAAACTTCTTCCGCCGCCGCGGAGAAATGCATGAGGCAATGATCCTCTCTCAAAATCAAACTTGTCAAGTTCCTCTGAAAACAGGACGAATGGGGATCATCATCATCATCACCTGTTGGAATCACACTGTTCTGCCCACCGGTCTATGTCATTCCACTTGAATAAAATCACCGTCCAATTGCATATAAAACGCGACTTTTTGACAGTATGGTCGCAAGACGTCAGTGATGACTTTAATTGGATGCGCATACATCTGTACGCATACAAATGCACATGGAATACCAAGGGTAACATTACCAACCCAAGCAAAGTATACATAGGGAAATTATGTAGGGCGGCGGGAACCTACAAGCCTTGACGGCACTTAGAGGAGGGGGCGAGAGGAAGTTTGACACTGATCTCCTTTACGACAGTATTGGTAATAATGAGAAATCCGGTAGTAGAAACCCGTCGCCGTTACCTTCACGGAGGAGGTCATAGTTGGGCCGCCGAACTATCTTCCCCAAGGACTCATACACGGAGCTCTTCTTCCGGAATTTGTTGCACGCCTCCACGGACTGCTCCAAAGCCTGGCAGGCAGACTCGATGTGACGCTATACAGAGGGGCACAGAAGACGAGGAGGAAAATTGAACTCATCAAAGTAAAAGGGTTGTAAAATCCCTAGTTTTCCCTCGTTCGGGAAAAAACCACCACTGAATGGAGCTCACTCGTCAGCAAATGTCGGAGGAGCACATATTCTCACCTGTTCAAAGGTCATCACGGCTTCGAGGAACTGAAAGACTCCGTGGCCCAAGGCATGGTACATACTCTCGCGAGCCCTTTTCATTCCAAAGACAAATTACCCACGATTAAAGTTTATTCTCATCCCCTAACCGCTCGTTAACTCAATGGTATATAGCAGTGGTTTTTCTTGTGGATCGGATTCCCGCTATGCTTTTCCGTATGTATACACACATAATGGACTTCCCCCTGCCGTTGAGTGTGCCTCAAATTGTGTGATATACTGCGGACCCGCAGAGACTTACCAGGGTTTCATCAATGTCCGCGCCTCTTCAAACCGGTTGTTCATGAACAAATGAAGAGCTATCTTGGCCTCTTCGATGCTCGTGGCCAAGTCCATAACCCCGCCAGTCCTGTGAGGACCGTTCAAAAACCATAATGTCAACGACCACTTATTGCCACAAGTAAAACGACTGTAATGATTTTGCTATTGCTATGTATAAAATTTCTCTTCTATACGCAATCATCAGAAGGCTAAATAGATCAATTCTTCACTAACAGTGGCAGATGTTGCGCTGCTGACAAAGTGGCAGCAGCCTCATCCCGCTCCCGCTTGTCATCCCCACTGATTTTTTGTGAAAAAAGAATTTTCCAAGAATTTACAATTATTGACATGTTAATCAAGCTGAGGATCAAGTTTTTCAAATTTCCAAATCAAAAGGGATCATCCACCAACTACTATCCTACGAAAATATGTCTGTGAAAGGGACAGAACTGAATCAATTGGAAAATAATTATTGCCTAACACGCTCGTAAAATACATCAGGCCGGCACTATCAAGGCAAATTATAGGAATAAATTAATTTTTCCAATGTATCGCAATCGCAAAGATTTATTTCAGAGGAACTTGATCACTTACTTTGGAAGATATTCCATGGCATCGTGGAAGGACTGGAAAAGAAATCAGAGGGTTTCATAGTTTATTTTCGTTCCACTACACACACTCGTAAAACCTCTACATATTTTAGCGTCAAATTTAAAATAATGATCCAATTACGTCGTCATCTCCGTCCGAGTCCGACATGGTGTAACTTCCTCCGGAAGATGCGCTCAGACTTCCGGCACTCCCGGCACGAGTGGGTACAACGGTCAACGTCCACAATTACCGCTCCGTATAACCTCAAGCATCGACCCCCTAAACCTGGAATGATACAAATTCGAGAAATCCTTGACAAAACTGATGGCATGATAGCACAATATGGTCGTCCTTGTGTGATATTTTACTTGAAAAACCGTAGTTGATCAACTATAAATAATCTAAGCTATCCAGAGATCACATGCACGAGGAACAGTCGGTAAAGTTTAGTGAAAAGTTTAAGGCATTCTTCCAACAGAAACTACTAAATCCTGAACCGATTCCTCATGTGCATTCGTTTGAGATCATTTGAATTTCCCGCCGTCGCCATCCCGAATAAAAAGCATCGAGCAGGAATCGCTTTAACGGTGTATATGTTTGCATCTGTAGTAAATTCCATATTATCTGACACAGTCCATAACTTCCCATGACACTCACTGACTCAAGCCCTACAACCTACAATATGTCAAGTTGTTGAGACTGTAGTTGTGACAATTCATGACAATTCCGTTGAAAAATTCAAGCCTTTATATTGGCAGCGCTATTGGGAACTATGACATTATATGGCAGGAATCATGGGGTGTTCTTTTACTACTTCCCACAGCCGGCCAATATTTTATTGATTTAGAAACTCCTCACTTTCACAACAACAACAACAACATTGGAACTGGTGGTGGAATGATGGGAATAGGCATGTGCTTTCATGGCGAACTACATGCATTTACATGAGGTTTACTTCATGTTTGTACGGTTGTGAGCTTATAGCGACGACGATGACTGATGGACCATTCGGGAACAGTGCCCAGTCCAACCCAAGTCTTTTATCACCGTTGTTGAGGCTATTGTGCCAGCGCAACACTCGGTCTGTGTTACAGCAAAACTCCATAATAATGTAAGAGAACCAAGTATCCACATAGGAGGCAGCAGCTGCGCCTAAAAGCATATACTTTTATTATTACTTTGAACTTCCGCTCCTCGCAGAATACCGGTGGAAAGCAGACATTTACCATGTCCACCAGAAACAGCAGTTTGTACACTACTCTGGCCATTAAAAACATGGAAACTGGAATGAGGTGTTGCGGGATTTTGTGCCCTTTTAACTGTGAGCAACAAGCCTCTAAACGACTACTGAAAATTCACAGGGGCCTGGAGCGGATGGAGATGAGGCTTTCGTGTATCTCCACAGAGACTCACTTGAATCAGGTGATAACAAAGGATCATGTGAGCACCTGATTGGAAATGTGTCCCGACGTCCCGAGCCTCTTGGCACAAGCTTATGTAATCTTACATACAGCTTGATGTCACACACAACTCTTGTGCTGATAAGCTCGTCAGTTTATCGCTTGCACCAAAAATGACGATAATAGAAATCTTTTACCCTCGTTGGAGCTGGAAAGATCACTCAACTTGTTGTTGTGGAAGAAGATGTGTCTCGCTTCCCGATAAAAAATGGAGGAGTACATTGATTCCATTATTGTGTGCAAGGAAGCGAGAGTGTTGGCAAATACAGGGAGTGAGCCATTTGAGCCTGGGTTATTCGGGTTCACCAACCAAAACCTCGACGCATTGCAAACAGACTCTGTTAATAATTATAAACCAGGAAAAGTCTGCGTTGGATCTATTTTTTTGCCGTCCTCTGATTTTATATGGAAATACAATAAATAATTCCTACGCATTATCAATAGTTGGTAAAATCCCCACCGAAAAACTCTCACAGGGAATTAAATCTCGGGTCTTCAACTGTCCGTTGCATTATTGTAGTCTCATCCAAATCCAAACTAGCCCGCAAACAATCTCTCCGCCTGGCAAGAATCTTTTGGGAAATCTACAGTAGCCCTTGGGATTAGACCCTCAGGATATTTCCTTCCCCTCTACCGTAAATGGATCCGCAAAATGCAATGCCGCACTGGGGACTACTACTGCTATTACTGCTCCACGGACATGACGGCGGGCGGGCTGACTTGATTCATCCTCTTGGGATAGTAGTGAACCCTGTGGATTTGTAACTCAAGTTCCCAGTGTAATCACCATGGAAGAAAATACATGCGTTTTCCCGCGTGCTCAATTCAGGCGCTGTTATATCATATATGCGTTACTATACGACACCACTGTGCAGTCATAATAATATGCGTGTAGGCGGCAGTGAATTGAACCCATCTCACCCATCCGCATACATTAGATGGGCCATGCTCGGGAAAATCGATAGGTTATTTCCCCGCTGTAATTCCATGTGAGCGGAATGTACTGGTGTAAATTTTGTACAGGAGCCCCCGCAGCCCTCCTCATTGCAGTGTTGAATAAATGTGCTCATAATTGGAAAGTGTTTGGAGTGGGGACTCAATAAGCCGGGAGCGTATACTTGGGATACTGAATAATTTCATCCCGTGTAGTACAGGGTGTCCCAAAATCATGTATTCGATCGGGAACAAATTCTAAACCTTTCAAGCTGGGACCATAAACGATGGCTCGAAGCTGAGTCTTTGGGATTCCATCTTCGAAAATATCGCTGAAATCGCCGGGCTATTTTAGAAATCGGAGCCGAAAAACGATTTTTCGGGGTGTTTTAACATGGGTGCCAACGGCAACTTCAAATCCATCCACAGGCCAAACGGTTTGACAAACAGCCGTCAACTTGAACTTTTTCGAGAGCTAATGACAGGGGTAATTCATTCGTGGGGTCGAAAGGTCATGTCGTAATTTTCCGAAGGTCAGGTCATCGGAGGTCACATTCTCAGATGACCCAACATTTCAACCACAGTAGTAGATTGTCCCTGTCATTTTCTCTCGAAAAAGTTCAAATTGATGGATGTGTATTAAACCGTTCGGCCTGTGGATGGATTTGAAGCTGCCGTTTACGCCCATGTTAAAACACCCACAAAAATCATTTTTCGGCTCCTATTTCCAAACTAGCCCGGCGATTTCGGTGATATTTTAGGAGATGTAATCCCAAATCCTCCGCTTTAATCAGCCATAGATTGTGGTCCTAGCTTGAACAGTTTGGATTTAATTCCCTCAACAAATCGAATGCAACATTTTGGGACACCCTGTAGTATGGCACTGCACAATAATGTACATTGTCCTCCGAACAGTCTTCAACAGTCCCCTCATCCAATTATTTTCCCATTTCAGAGGGCAATCCCATGTAACTTTGGAAATTGGAACACAGGATACAGGCTCGCATCTGGAATTTACGGGAATGCCGTGTGTGTGTGTGTTTGCGTGTCTGTGTCTGTGTGTATGTGTGCGCAGATTCGACTCCAGATACTGCACCGACAACCTTCCAATCTCCCGTACCAAAATCCGCCGTCGCACTTGCTAGTAAAAAAAAAATTAGTTGAGCAATGACAAAACACTCTGGCTAGCTATAAACACACGATTTCGTAGTATATTGACAGATCACAATCGTCAAGCTCCACTCATCGCTGCCATTGTGGAGTCAAAAGTCATCCTCTCTTATGAAATACAATATTGCGACAGCAGAGAGGCTTCATTATCCCAAGATATGAACTGTTGTTGACCCCATAAATGAACTTTGTCCCGACCTCGTGGATACCCTACATATACATACATGCTATTTTCCACGTGTCGCCTACGGGCGTTGTGCGAGGTGTACACAAATTGAAAGCTATCACTTCCACCCCTACAGAAACTTGAAAACCGGGTTCGTAGTAGCTCTAAAAATGTCCACACGGCGCCGCCACCAGCAATTGTAAAATCCCATTTATTTCTACAACTCAAAAATTATTTTTACCATCAAGTAATTTTTCCTACGATTGCGGATTCACATGGTCCCAGAGTGTGTTTCAGGCACACACGACGTCAGGAATTGAGGAAACCTTAAGCAACCGCAAAACCCTGTACTGTAAATGGCGCGAAATTCGGAAAACCCCCTCTTGCTCATCCACTTGCTCATTTCATCATCACATGGAGCCCGTTGTTCCCACTCTATAATGAAAGTAGCCCAGCGGTCAGGATGACAAAGTGGAGGCCATCACTAACTGAACGATACCCTGTCTAGTTCTTCCATCATCTAATTTCCCACCATACATTACTTCTCCGACCGCAAACGTTGAGGGGGAAAAATATTGACAAAAAAACAGGAGGGAACTTTGAGACGAGACGATACGCTCACTCAAAAAGGTTGATCAATCCTTTTCTTGAGCATTTTCATATCACACACATACACACACAGGACACGAGCTCGGTCGGGAGCCAAGGACAAAACCATATCGTTCCAATTTCCATTGGAGCTTATAGGACAATGAGCTTACATATTTCCACCACCACACATTTAATCATTCGCTGGAGTTGAGTACATTTGCCGACGTGCACTGGGAATATGGAACACGATTTCTCATTTAATCCTTCAAAATTTAATCAGGGAGTCTTGATGAAGAGGGGATGAATTGAGTCTAGACTTGAGAAGGCCCATTCTCCCAAATGCAATAATTATTAGTTGACTACTCCAAACCTTGACTTTCACCCATTCTCCACCGATCGATAGTCAAGGTCATTCAGCATTCGCTGTGTGTGTGTGTGTGTGTGTGTGTATGTATGTGTGCAGTACGGCATTGTCCAACTGGCTGCACTATAATTATACCCATCGTAAAAAACAACAGACCTATTCGGACAGCCCCAACCTGTCATCTCACTCATCCTCCCAAATCATCCCCGAAACACCTCATCATCATCTCCAAACACTGCTCACTGCTCATAAATGCTCCCATTTTCCAGCTGGACTTGGTCAACAGGGGACACTACTGGAAACACACCAGATTTCCCTCAGGAGTAATAATAACAATAATGATTACAGGATGTCGGCTACGTATTCTGACGTGAGTCAGTATATAAGAGGAATCCGGAGAAATGCCGCCACGCAGTAGTCGCCTACATAACCACAGCGGCCTCCCCCCCTAAGAATAGCTTTATACAGTCCATTTCTGACACTTCTTCTTCTTCTTCGTCCACGTCAGTAGTAAATCCTCTTTGCTATAGCCTCTCACGGCATTCGCACCATTACCACATGCGTTCCAACCAGTCAGCAAGACCTCCACATTGCCACACAAGCTGTCCACTCTCACAGTGACAAAAATAACAGTAGTACAAACCCAGCAGGAGGGACAGGGGAAATAAATTACAAAACTTATCCGCACTCCGACGACGATGAATCCAGCCCAAAGTTCTTGTTGCACATAATTTATTGACGACAATCGGACGACCACAACAACAAGTTTTGCTCCTGTAACTGTAAAAGTAGGGCAGGGGGACAAGTGCGCCGGATTCACGGGTGGACACACATATATAGCCAGTGCTAATAATAATGATGGCGGTGGTGGTGGTGGGGACGACGACGGAATCCCTCGTTAATAAAAAAAAACCACAGGCGGGCTCGCAATTAAGAAACTGCAGAGAAATAAACAGGGTCAGGCTTGGTGAGGTTGGCGCAAGAGAGTTGGCTCGTTGAAGCAAATCTCACGGTGATGCAAAAGCTGAGCCTGCAAATCAACTCACATAATTGCATTATTATCTCCGCCCGCCACAGAGGCTGTCCTACCCGGGCTCGCGCTTATATGGACTTATACAGAATTGTGCGCCAATGTATAACTTTGGTCAGCTTCCGTCGTCCCTTGTCCCATTTATATTTCCCGCTCCCTTTGTGGGCTCCGCACGGTAATATGAAAAAAACAATCCTATACTTTTACTCCATCATTTTCCAATCCGGCGAGTCTCTCTCCGTGTGCCTGTACAAATGCCCGCGTCCGCAGGAGTACAACCAACTCCCGGGAGGACGACCGACTCACAGTCAGATGCTACACAGTGCCTGATGTCAACTCGTGAATTTTTCATGGGTGGGAATAAGGTCGGGTAGGGGGAACCTCGAATTTCATTGGAAATCCAGTCTCTAAAGTGGACGCCGCTGACGACAACGACGACGACGCGGAATAAGTATGAGCTAACAGTCTGTACCCACTCACTCAAAAGTATCTGGTTTAGAGGTCAATCCCAAGTTCACGGCGGAGCTCCCGCGACCTCCAAAGTTGAACGCACAGCAGCCATATAGCCATATCAGCCCGTCAGCCAGCCAGCCAGCCAAACCAAACCAAAGCAAAGCTGCGTCTGAAACTTCATTATAGACCGGCGGACCGTGTGCAAAAAATCCTTCGTCCCCATCATTCAAAACTTATATTATACTTTTCCTTCCACATTTAGCCACGCATAAAAAAAAAGTTCGACCCGCTCTTGCGGCAAGGAGTGTATAGTGTATTATGAATGCAAAGTTTATATATTTTTTTTTGATTCAGTGAGAGAGATAAAAAGTGTATATTTAGCTGCGTCCCTTCCCTTCACCTTTCACAGACCCCGGGGTAATGGAGCATTTTACTAGCTGTCCCGCCCTCGCGCAGCGCATAACATAAACCCTGGGAAATCCAGGGGCTCTCTCAATGTTCACACCTTTGAGGCGGGATGATTTTTTTAAGTGATTTAAATGTTCCCGCTCCTCCTCCCTTTCCCTACAAACTATGGCCTCCCACACTATTGCCCAGGATTAGACCGTAGTAGTGCCGTAAAACGAGAATTTGAGGCGGTTAAATCCAAAATGGCAACTGTCTGACAAAAACTATATTTCCTCAAGCTCACCATTACCGGGGGAAAATACAGTAAAATCTCACTAGTACGGTCTTCAGGGGATACGATATGATTTGACCGTTATAAGAAAAGACCGTTATAAGCCGTGAAAATTCCACAGCAAAAGTAATGACGGGAATGCAGAAATTAACCGTTATAACAAGATGACCGTGTTATACAAGGCCGTTGTACGGAGATTTCAGTGTTGGCTTTTATCTCTGTGGCCAGCAGACGATCACCAGCTTGAGATATCTTATCCCAAAGTAGGCTATAGATTGCTCCCAATAATGAGTTTTGATGAGTCAAGTCATCATCATCTTGACCGAGGAACAAATAATGGAGCATACTCAAAGCACCATCATCACCAAACCAACACTATGAATCCCTCCGGTTCCTCTCCCCCCGTCCCCTCTCAGATTCCTACTCCGGTTATAATATACTCCATTATACATAATTATACTATGTAATGTTATAATCTAATTCTGTGTACCACACAAGTCCAACGGTTGGGCCTAACGTCGTCGTCGTCGTCGCGTTTGCTGCTGTCAGTCCGCCACGGATTCAAGTTCAATGCACACTTCTTTTTTTTTTACTTCCTTCCACGTCAAGATGGATCGGCGCAGGCTGTGCCGTGTAACGGCTTCACTCACTGTCTCGCCCACAAACACCAACATGAAATCCTGACCGAGAGCTAAATAACTGTGTTCCACATGGGGCGCCTACACAATTGTGTGCACGCTGAGCTGCCAGTGCCGTGGCCGCCGCTGCAGCAGCAGCTCCTGTACATAACAGTGGCAGGAGCGACGAAGCGTGACCGGTGGTCGTCATGAACTCCGGTTGGAAATATTAATCCCTTTAAACTATGGAATCATACCAAAGGTCTGCCACTCCAATGATTGAGATAACTCACTGAAAATCCTGAGCGTCTGGCCCTCCAATGATTGAGATAACTCACTGAAAATCATGAGCGTCTGGTCCTCCAATGATTGAGATAACTCACTGAAAACGATGCGGGTCTGACCCTCCAAGGATCGAGATAACTCACTCAGTCAGTGAAAATGGTGCACACCACACAGGAATCCACTTCCGCAAGCAGTCTCCGAGGTGCTACAGAGACGGCCATGTCTGACTGACGAGTGAGTGAGGGAATCCTCCCACAGAGTTGGGCTCTTGGGCATCCCTTAAGGGTCAGTACAGTGTGGTGGTCAGTCGGTGTAAAAATAGGCACATGAATGAAGCTACACATTCGCACTCCACTTTCAAGTGATGAGAATGAGCGGGGGTGCAGCAGTGGTAGTGAGACGGATCAGTATATGCATATAGAGCTCTGACACAACTGTATTTCTGCACTGCAATCTGGCCCGATTCACTCACACGTCCGTCCCACCCATTCAACCTCGTTCTCAACTCTGTGCTGAGGGCAGGCCAGCGGAAATTTAATGAAGAGGAACTTGAGAGTCAAAGGGAAGATGAGGAGGAGGAGGAGGAGGAGGAGGATCCTCATCCATTCAAACCAAGGAGGGATGTTGTGAGTTGTCAAATATAATGAAATTCATCTCGAATTACCTCTTCCCGGATACACATCAACTTGCCACAGGCCTCGGTTTAATTAACCAAATTAATATGTGCCAAACCCGGGCCCGGAGGGCTCACCACAACTGCATGATGATGGGACGACACACGGTTCAGTCAGTCAGTCAGTCCGTCCCTCCTGCATATTATGCTGCGGCAAAGCCCGGAGTGAGGACGACATAGGGACACTGTCATACAGTAAAATCTCCCTAGTACGGTCTTCAGGGGATACGGATGATTTGACCGTTATAAGAAAAGACCGTTATAAGCCTTGAAAATTCCACAGCAAGAGTAATGACGGGAAACCAGAAATTGACCGTTATAACAAGATCACCGTGTTATACAAGACCGTTATATGGAGATTTCAGTGTATGTAACTCACTATAGAACTTCCGTGCATGCGTACACACACACAGAATCGGAGAATCTATACATTGGGGAGTGGGACCAACTCTGGAAATTGAATGTGGAGATGATGTATATAAATGGATGAATTTATTAGTATATTCATAATAGGCATGCACTATTTCCAGGCCTAGGCTCAATTATTTTCCAACAAGTTCACCATTAGACTGAGATCTCCGTATAACGGCCTTGTATAACACGGTCATCTTGTTTTAACGGTCAATGTCTGGTTTCCCGTCATTACTTTTGCTGTGGAATTTTCAAGGCTTATAATAGTCTTTTCTTATAGCGGTCAAATCATCTGTATCCCCTGAAGACCGTACTAGGGAGATTTTACTGTATTGTTGCTCCTATATGATTACTCTCCACTCTCAGATGCCACGCACACAACACTATTATGTGGAGGAACGGCTCGCTCAGTCAGTTAGAGGACCGGAAAATTAGCCGCTCTGTCTCAACAACATGACAAAAATTATTTGAGCATGAATTGATTCCAAACCCCGTGGGGCTGCCGAACTGCTCCTGAAATCCTTCTTTTTTTCTGGTTTATGAAAAAATAAACTTGTCGACCCTGGCCGATTTTGTTGGATGGAAGATGGAACTTTCGTGTCGAACTGTTTTGCTGTGGCGGAAGTACGAAGAGCGAAAGAAGTTGGGAGACGCGCCGCACGAGTTGAGAGCCAGTACGCACGAGCCTCTCACAGTCAGCGCCAGTGGATCCTAACCTTACTCAACATATGATCAAAGGCAGAGATGATGGGTGACGTAAGGGTGGAACCTTACTGTATAATTTAATTAATGATATAAGAAAACTCCCTCGGGGCTTTTATATAATATAATTCTTTGGTATTGTATTCATGCATGTATTTATACTTGGTTGGATCCCCAGGGGAAATGATTGTACCGCAGATGTCGCACATCCACCCGAGTATCGATCTGGTCATGCGAAAAATGTCCATTTCTAACCAACATTTGCAAAGATCCTCAATGAAGATAGAGGGAGGGAGGGTGAGGCTCCGCTTCAACAGATTTTGTACTCCCGACATCACCATGTATTCCTTATCGAGTCAGCGACGAGACAAAAACCTCTTGAGGGAGATAGTGATGTGTGCACGCGCGCGCGCGCGTGTATGTATGTGTGTGTGTGTGTGTCTGCGATGTATCTCTTGACACAAACTCTTGTGTGAGCCAAGTACTCGGCTGTTTTTGCTTGTGAAGGTATTTTCGTTGAACCAAGGAGTCAGTCAGCGGTTCGTGGCAGGTCCTCAAGCCATGTCCTCACCTCCACTCACTAGAAACACCCGCGGCCTGTTTACGGGATGCTAGAACATCATGTATACCATCGTTGTCAGCACTGTGTAAAACATAGGAAAAGCTCTAAACTTTCGTGCGCATGGCGCGGTTAAAGTCGCCGAGAAAAAATTAATTTTAAGTGAGTTTCGCGAAATGCAAAATTGACATTTCCTTATGGGATTTAACATGGAAATTTTTCGTTTTCCAATGGTCCCCCCTTTACACAATTTCAAGAAAATCATGACATGTGCTGTTGACTCGAGCAAAATAACACGTTTGTGGAAAATTACTGGTATACAGTAAAATCTCCTTACTACGGTCCTCAGGGGGGGCACAGATGATTTGACCGTTATAAGGAAAAGCCTGTATAGGCCCTGGAAATCATACGGTGAAAGTCATAAAGGGATAGGAGAAATTGACCGTTATAACAGGATGAGCGTGCTACACAAGGCCGTTATAGGGAGATTTCTCTGCATTTTGCACACATCCAGTGAAATTGCTTTGTTTGCACAATTTCTATGGAATTTTCAGTATTTTCCACAAAAGTGTTATTCTGCTCGAGCCGACAGCACATGTCATGATTTTCTTGAAATTGGGCAAAGGGGGGACCATTGGAAAACGAAAAAGTCCCATGTTAAATCCCATAAGAAAATTTCCATTTTGGATTTCGCGAAAATAACTTCGTTTTATTTCTTCCCGGGACTAAACCGTGCCATGCGCAAGTAAGTTTGGCGCTTTCCTATATGTTTCAGGTAGTTCTCAAAACGATGGTGAACATGCTGTTCTGGTATCCTCAATACAGGCACAGGCCATGGATGCTTCTCGTCAGTAAGTAAACACTGCGTAGCAGTAGGAAACGGATGGACGTTGGGAAGCGTTATATGAGTTGAGTTTTCCATCTCTGCCCACACACACACACATCCACAGCACAGATGGATCTCTTTGAGAATCCACTTGACAATCTTCCCAAACGTGAAAGTAAACAAAAGTCTCCTTCCATCATCATCTCTCCAGTCCAGAGAACTTTCAAACATCATCCAATATGCAGGATGCCTTCAAACTTTTTCTTCGAAAACCATTCAGTACTTGTTCTACGACCGCCCTCAAGTCCTACACAATAATTACTGCCACGGCAACACAGTCAAAATAAGAAAATTTCAAAGCCCTTTGCTCACAATAGCCATTTATACTCCTGAGCGTATATAGTGTGCTTTCCTTCACATTAACGAGTCGCAAATATCTCTTCCCTCAATAGGAATCTGAATAGAAAATAATTAATTTAAAAATTTCTATCTAAAAGCCATACTCATAAACTCTTACGCAAGCCACTCAACTACAGAGTACACCATGTACAAGGAGCACCTTTCCACAGCCAGCAGGACAATAAGTGTTATCCACTTGACCAATTTCAGGATCCGGTGGACTGCTTTATAGATATTCTGAATGCACCACAAGTTCACAGTAGTTCACTCCCACACCATTATTATCATTAAGTAGACCATTCCGATAATCAGTTAGTTGGGAGAATTCTTTTAGGAAATACCACCACTCAACCTGTCCACATTACTCTTGAAATTGCTCACGCGGGCTATAAACCAGCGTAAATGACTCCAAACCGCATGTGCAGTACGAATTCTCTCAGGAAGTAACTGATTACTTTTGGACTTTCATAGTGATTACACCACAAACTAATACATTACGATCCAATTGGACTTTTCAACTCCATTTCAACTCGTCGTGGCGCATAGTGAAGGGTGTGGGACGATTGGAGGAGGAAAAAAACACAGTATATCAAAGTCCACAGGCTGCAAGTCTCTGCGCAGTTACACTATTACATGCAACAAATGCTCACTCACAAGGGGACGTTGTCAGGTGTCCGCGGCGCACAGCGCCGGCACCCTATGCAGCGCAGAGCGTATTGATCAACATTACCTAACACAAAGCAGTAGGTGCGGAAACTCAGGTTTGACCCCACCAGAGGGTCATAAAGTTTTGGGGTCAATCAATGCAAAGGGGGGAGTACGTGCAAACTGAAAAATCCCACGTTAAATCCCATAAGGATTTCCCAGTTTTGAGTTTCGAGTGATTTTTGAAAAACGGCCAAAAACGGTTCTACTGCTGCCGTATTTGGGTATTATCCACCTCAAAAGTTAACAAAACCAATATTTTCCATTTTCTCAAAATTTCACCGCCTTCTGATCAAAAAAATTTCGAAGCAAATTTTCGTCCCTTGACTCACCATGTGTATTAACGGGGACTCACTCGAAATGCAAACCTGGGAAATCCTTATGGGATTTAACGTGGGATTTTTCAGTTTGCACGTATCCCCCCCTTTGCAACTATTGACCTCAAATTTTGTGACCCACCAAAAGGGTCAAATCTGAGTTTCCGCACCTACCGCTTTCAGAGGGGTAATTGTTATGGGTGAGCTGCGCGCCGCAAAGAGTGTCGGCGCTGTGCGCCGCGGTCACCTGAAAACGTCCCCTTGTAAATTTAAACCCCTTCAAATCGTTAGCATTGTCCCACTAAAAATTCTCGCGCAGCCTTCATCACGTTCACTTGTTGTTGTTGGTATTCACAGATTTGACTACTCGTTAAAAATAGCCATCATTATTGGAAACCGGTATATGCTGTGAGCCTCGACAGGCGCATTCATTGTACACAATCCCATACTATGGCACCCACTTGTTGCTGCCATTCCATTGTTGTTGTTGTTGTTGAGCGAGGTAATTTTCATTGGAGTACTGCTGCCGAACTCGCCATTATTGATGGAGACACAAGGTCTTTCCCCATCTCGTGCCCCTCCGTACAAGATTTTCATCCAATGCATCACTCCATCACTCCGCCCCACCACCGTCACCATCCCATCTCATCCTCAATAATCCTACATGTGCCATTTCCAATTGTCTAAAAAAATAAAAAGTCACTAAACGTGTGCACTTACTCAAGCTCAACCTGTCGTCCCAATACTCCCACGTGTGGATCACACAGTGTGGGATGAGCACACGAGTGAAGGGAAAGGCGGGGAAGTGGAAGGGATAATGAGATTCCTCTATTAGTGACTTAATTTCCGATGAGATGCGTCCTCAATCCGTCTCACGTCCGAATCCCCACGAGAAGAATCTTATTGGTGGAGAGGCAGTGATTTCGTTCCGAGAACCTGCATTGATTCCCCCACACTCCGACACACACACACACACACACACACACACACACCGTCTTCCCTTAGGTGATCAATGGAGTGAATTGCACACTTTTTATCTGATACTACCTGACTCGAAGCACGTGTGGAACTCCCACCATAGAAATTCCACCTTCCAAGGATATTGTATCAACTCATACACACACACACATACACACACACAGGCACACACAACCACACAAAAGTACACACTTAAACGGCCATCAGTTTGGGGTCAACGAGAACACCCGCCGTCATGAGGAGCCGCCGGGAGCACAAAGGTAGAGACAGGCACAGGCACTAAATCCCGTTTGAAAAATCGGCGTGAGACAAAATCCTGTCAACTACTCAAAAGTACTTCCCGCACACACACAACTAAACATACGCGGTAAAAGCACACACGGCAGCGGTACTGCCGCCACTTTGAATTTACACAGAAATTACACACAGACGAATGATGTGCTTTTGGGTCGGAAGGAATACAAGGCACTACTAGAAACTGTTCACGATGTACTAAACTCGTGGGATAAACGGTAGCTGTTAAATGCTTCTTGGGAGCATCTGACGAGAGGGTGTTTAGAGAGAGAATGTTGGCATATGCCTCGCACTCAGCCGTTCACAGCGATAGCTATGGTGACGACAGCGAGCACCTCATTGTCCTGGGGACCGGGGAGCTGGTGAGACGTAATCTTGTGTGAGAGCTATAATGTGTGCCGTGCCGTGTGTGTGTGTGTGTGTGTGTGTGTGTGCCAGGAGCAGCTGTAAAAAGCTATTTTACTGTACCACCACCACCACACACGATCCTCATATACCTTAAGCTCTACAGTCTTTTTCTACCCTGTACTGCTGTCAATTACTTCTGGTTATTATTATTATTATTGTTATTATTACTACTACCGTCGTCGTGGATAGAACAAATAGTGGTGACAGTCTATTTCGTTATCCAACAGCGTTCTAAAATATCCCCGTATTTAGTGCGTGTGTGAATTGCGAACGTGTGCCTGTGTACGTGTGTGTGTGTGTGTGTGTGTGTGTGTGTGTGTGTGTGTGTGTGTGTGTGTGTGTGTGTGTGTAGTGTTCGTGTGTGTGTGTGTGTGTGTGTGTGTGTGTGTGTGTGTGTGTGTGTGTGTGTGTGGGTGGGTGTAAGTGAGTGTGTGTGTGTGAGGCAGTTCTCGGTGAAAACGGCTTGCTAACAACTCCTAATGACTGCCATGAACCTCACATGCTTCACGTTACCGTCTCCACTCTAATGTATGTATCAAAGGAGACCCTGGCGTACACCATGTGCTCATTTAAATAGTTGTGTGATCTGCAATGAGTTGTTTGTGCAAGTCCAGAGAGGATTTTATTTAGCTCGCCGAGGAGGAGGAGGACATTTTTTCCCATCTCATCCTGTATCACATTTGAATCCCGTTGAAATTCCCCCGTGTATGCACGTATCACTTCTACCCCGTGTGCAGCTAAGTATACAAGTTCATTCCCTGCCTGTAGGACTGTGACTGCAGTTCCCCCGTGGGTGTTGTTGTTGGATACGTGGCTCAAGTGACCTCCTCTGATTCCTACTCACAGAATTATTCCTCAGCACACCTGAGTGTGAGTCCTCCCCGTCGTAATTGATTTGCAGGGACACTTTCAATTTTCCCAACTATATTCCCATCGGAAAGTACAGTAATAAGATGCATAGCTATACGGGCTTATACACACTTGAGCTCGTTAACTTATATATCAAGCTGCACTGCAGTTTGGCCGGCCGATGAAGGACAGGGTCTGTCCCCCATGGTAGCCAATGTGAAGGCTATAAAAGTGTTGTACAGATGTGCAAGTTTATAGCAGTTAAAAATGGCAATGGCAGAGTGTCGTGCAGAAGCGGGGGATTACTCATGAGATTTTATTGCGAACAGGTCAGTTTGTCCTTGTTGGAGGATTGGCAAACAAAAGGAACCGGGGAACTTGAGCCTCATCCCCCATCTGGACTTGAATGCCCGGGTGGTATGGCAAAAGTTCTACATATGTTATGATGATGATGATGATGATGATGATGACGATGACGATGGCAATCCGCCGGAAGAATAACTGGGTGGAAAAGGGAAAAGTAGTTCCAGCTTATCCGAATATCATTTCTCATATACTAAAAGTGGGAAATCCGGATGGAGCGAGGCATATTACATTACATTGTTAGCCACTGCAGTGGCGGCGGGACGATGAAGATAGTTTTAGCTGCTAACGAGAACTCCTACTGGCGGTAGTTAGTTTTGAGACGTGTGTGCTAAATGCCCGCCTTGGCAATGAGAAAATCTGAAATGCGGATAGCAAATTATGTTCCAAAATGTCTGTGAGCTACGTCGTCGGCGTGTGAAATTCAAGTTCTGTAGTGCCAAAGAGGCCCAGAACGCGGTGTCCTATGCCAGAGAACCTCTGAAGGCTCTCTAGTTAGTGCGCATATTTACACTGCGGGCGGACGGGTGGGGAGGGAACGGCCGCCGCGTTTCCATAGGGTACTGATATGGGATCATGGTAATGTCCTCAAAGACGTCAGCAAAAAGAAGGGGAATTTACATGTTTTCCTCCAACACTCTTCTGTGACTGACTCGAGGCGGTTCTGAAAGTCGTCGTTGAATAATATGGCATATGGCACTCTGGCTTCTGCTCAAAGTGGACGACGATCCGCTATTATTATATTACTGGCTCAAATGTTCATGCGTACATACAGCCTTTATTTTCCTTAAGGTCGCTCCTCATGGTAATCAAGAGCCAGAGGACTTTTACGGATCCTGCCGTGTCCTCACATATGCCTGCTCACATCCGCGGTGGAAATGATTGTTATATGGTGGGACGGCGAAACGAATTGGGACTATTCAAAGGGATTTTTAGTTACACAGTCACACTGTCAGGGTGGGCAACAAGAATATTATTATTTCATAAGGTTCACATATGAGAGTTTGTGTGCAACACACACACACACACAGCATTCAAGGCAGTCCCCATGTCTGTGAGGCAATCCCATACATGACCCAGTATTGATGCCCTTCTGACCTTGAGCGTACTGTACAGTGAATGAGTGAAGGTTGCTTTCGAATAGAATGTATACATTTTCGTGTATTTGTGCTCTCAACTTGTTTTCCATGCATTAAATTACATTTATATAAAGGACGCATACATTTTAATGTGGATGGCTCACTGTGAAGGAAAAATAAATACTAATAATAATTCAGCAAAAACCAAAGTATTTTAATCGCACCTCCACAGTGACCATGGAAACAAAGTGCAATCATCAAATACGACGGGAATTTGAGTGTGTGTCCTCTCCTAACGGTAAACTGTGTACTTCTCACAAGGGGAAGTTCAGGTGTCCGCGGCGCACAGCGCCGACACGCTTTGCAACGCGTAGCTCACCTATAATGATTGCCTCTCTGGAAGCGGTAGGTGCGGAAACTCATATTTGACCCTTTTGGTGGGTCACAAAATTTGAGGTCAATAGTTGCAAAGGGGGGGATACGTGCAAAGTGAAAAATCCCATGTTAAATCCCATCTACACATGGTGAGTCAAGGGACGAAAATTTGCTTCGAAATTTTTTTGATCACAAGGCGGTGAAATTTTGAGCAAATGGAAAATATTGGTCTTGTTAACTCTCGAGGTGGATAATACCCAAATACGGCAGCAGTAGAACCGTTTTTGGCCGTTTTTCAAAAATCACTCGAAATTCAAAACTGGGAAATCCTTATGGGATTTAACATGGGAATTTTCAGTTTGCACGTATGCCCCCTTTGGGCAATTTGATCCCAAAACTTTATGACCCTCTGGTTAGGTCAAACTTGAGTTTCCGTACCTACTGCTTTGCAAGAGGTAAAGTTTATGGATCACCTCTGCGCTGCATAGGGTATCGGCGCTGTGCGCCGCGGACACCTGACAACGTCCCCTTGCCAGTCAGGGAATAAAAAGCCGCAACAACAACTTACCTCTTCCCGTCAATGGGTGACCAGGCGCACGGGACTGTTTTTTATTGTGTCACTGACAGTATTAACAAATACTCTGATCTGGATGCAGACAGACAACAAGTGATTCCATGATGAGGCTGATGAAGATGAGGATGATATAAAGAGAAATGAAGAGATACGGAAGTGGTTGTCACCAAAAATTCACTCTCACTGTTTTTTATACGTTCAGGATTTGAGCTCCGCACTGCTCATGATGACTGACACTGATGAGTGAGAGAATGCCAGTTCAGTGCTCGTGTCCCCTCTCAGCAGTATGTACTACATAAAGTGATGGTTCAAGTGGAAACTGAAAGATTAAGGGGGTCCAAATGCAGTTATTTTTCCACGTTCATATCGGCTGCAATACTATGACGACCGTAATGACGACGACGACCGGCTCTCACATGAGCTGTCACGCAATGGGCTTTAAAGTCTCGCACAATACAAAAGAGTTTTACGCATACCCGCTCCGTGCTTTATCACAATTATTACTATTATTCTTTTGTGCAGACAGAGGATGTGTGGACCGCCAGGAGCGTTGTCACTTTTAATGAGCCATGCACATCACTATATATTGATTGAATAACAGGGGTGATTGCGAGATGAGCTGACAATAATGGGCGTAATGGAGCCGCTGTGTTTTCAGGAGGTTGATGATGATGATGATAATAAGAATAATGATATCGTGCACTTTTCATGTCCCCCAGTTCCACCACCACGAAATCCCAATGATACCATGCTCATCCATGGCGGCGGCCGCACAATAACGTAGCTTGAACGAATCCATGCTGTACTTTTTGCTCGCGCACACTCTTCCACAATTAAGCTTCACACAACAATGCTGGAATGATGATTATGTTGAAGTGCTATAAAACCATGTGAAGTAACGTGACTTTCCGTCCGAACAAAAACGCACGTACTCTCTGTCATTCCAGCCTCCAACTTCACATAACTACTGTCATAAATAGCTGCTGAGCTTTCAATTGCTGGAATTTACGAGGGACGCGGCGACCCCGCAAGGTATAGCATTATTATTGTAGCAGGAAAATTATTGAACCACTTTTTTGAACAATCAACTCCAACAAAGCTCACACCACTCGTCATCATCATGATGCCACATGGATGGATGAGACAAAGGACTGAAGTACAGAGCTATGGACAAGGCGTCACAGTGACCAAATCTATATTTTGTGCGTGTGTCCGAAAACTTGACGGAAAAAGACCTGAGAGAGCAGGTGGACAAATTACGATAATAATTTTTAATAACTGCGATAAAATAATAATAATATTTTGACTTAATTTCAACAATTATTTACAGCTGAGAGTATATAGCACCTCATGAGAAATAGGTAGGTATGGCGTTCAAGTGAGCTTTAAAAAATACATGGGATCAAGTATAATGCTAAAATAGGATACTACGTGAGCTGACAGTTGTTGTGGAGTTGTCAGAACACGTTTATAACACACAAGATACTATGCCGCCATGGATTCTACATTATTTTTCGAGCCAGGAACCAGTTTAATTTTGATCAAATTTAAGCTCACCGAGGAACCATTTCAAGCACAGACGCGAAACGAATGTTCTCGGAACAGGCACAGATAATTACATGATGAGAATCCTGTGGTCCGCTGTGGAACTCCTTTCAGGGTTATCGTATAATCTATAGTGAAAAGAAACTGCAGCGATAACCTCATGCAGCTGCTCAAAGTTGATACATAATCTCAATTATACACGATTATGATATGGCAGATCCATGATCCATAAAACTACTACATTGGGAAATTATTAGCACCAATTAACTATAACTGTCTATTATTGTACCACATCCCCGCCCATAACTATCCAATCGAAATTTGTCTTTTGGGTACTCTCATACAACAGTGGGAATAAAATTTACCCGACGTTAAATTACATCATTGAAATCTGAATCAGATAAAATAGTGGGAACAATATACTTCTTGAACTAGAAATTTAAATAATATTTGTATTAGATAGTATTTCGATATCACATCTACCGATCATGACGGTATACACGATAACAGATTTCAGAATCTCAAATTCGTATGAACCAGCCATAACAATATAGGGGAAAACAATTCAATAAATTTTTATCGCATACAGTATACGCAAGATCCATAAAATTAGAGTCAAATGAATGGCGTTTCTGACGAGTCCGATGGTGGCAACCCAACGGCTCGAACAACAATGTCACTCGTGCCCGAACAACACTTGGAAAGAGTAACAGAAAATTTTCGCACACTAATTCGTACTACCCTGAACTGGCCTTCTACTAGACTACAAGAAAATCCCGACCCTCGATTCCACTCCTTCACTCTGAAAGTATGATGGCACTATTTTGTGGAAAGATGAAAAATCACGCTGCTGTGATAATGCGATACAATTACTTGCAACGGCAACAATTATGAAGCTCGGATGGAATGAGCCTTGGGGATTCACTAACAAAGCAATACTTTAGCAATGCAGTGGAGCTATCAGTAGCAATATGAGAGATAAACGGGTGGTGACTTTGACTGGCACAGTTCCGATCCCGGTAAGTCATAATCGGTTCCAACCAAACAAGTATCAGGTGGTACCCTCTACCTCCTCCGTCATCGTCCATTTAACCAGTGATGGGCACGCGGTTAAAACGAGGGCCTCACTACTTCCAACCAGGTCAGGTTGGATCTGATAGTCTACAGATTATGAGATGAAGTCAGATGTGATGATAAGATTTTGAGGTCATGGGACCTGAACTTGATAGGATTTTTAGGCGATTTGACCTGAACTTGGTAGGATTTTTAGGCATTTTGACCTGAAATTGATAGGATTTTTAGGCCTTTTGACCTGAACTTGATAGGATTTGTTAGGCCTACCAAGTTTAATGAATTTCTAAAGTAAAATAGCGAAAATGAGAACCCCAATTCAATGAATAGTGAACTCTACACATTCAACTACATGGCTACCAGTAATTATAGTAAAGTACGAAAAAAATTAACTACTTGGGGGCTGTTCACATATATCGATGTCAAGGAGGGGGTAGGGGGGGGTCTGCGTCTGATCACGCTCCATTATCACGACATATGTACGATAATGTAAAAAT
>WJFA01000706.1:0-30912 GCA_009870155.1 Pseudobourletiella spinata
GGGTAAAACTGGTATCATTTGCCCATGGGCTTTAGGGTTTATATGGGCATGGTGGGCGGGCATGGGCGTACATGACTGCAGAATGGGCTGGGAATGGACTGCCCATGCCGTAGAAAATATTTATAGGGGCGGGATGGGCGTACTAAATCTCAATGGGCATCACCTCTGGTGGGTAAGAACAGACCGATCCATGATACATGTTTAGCGTAAGAGCAGGTAATCGAAGGGAAGGGTACTAGTGACCGAGTTCATTACAGTCTGGCGTTGAAATAAATGACTTCAGGTGGCGAGTAAGCTTCATGCAAGCAAAACTTCCCACTGCACAGTACACATTGTACCTATGTAGCATGAAGCCCCCATAATAAAGGAAAAGACAAAATTCTCCCATTCAACAATTGCCATTTTTCTAGCATATAATCTCTTTCCTCTCAGTTCACTCGTCAGTTTCTCAACCGCTCAGTGTCTTAGCTGATACTTTTGGGAGAATGCAGTTCTTTGATACATATAACTCGTACCTTTTATCGAAGGAAAACTCGAAATTAAGCCAGCAATAAAATTTGAGAAGAATGATTACCTTATAGTGCCCAAACTCTAATTTGCCGGTCGGGCGTCGAAAGCTTAGCACGTCTCATCGTTTTCATTCTTTGACTTAGGTGCAGGTACGCAACCAATCTCTCAGCTAAAAGTCAGTGTTTTGGCCCGTCCTAGTACCCGAACTGAAATCTTCTATCTATAGGAAGCAAGATTGCGGACCTCTGCTTGTGTGAATACAAGTCGGCTAGTGTGACAGCACTAAAATGGTGCTAGAGGGGGCTATGGGAACAGCGACGAAAGTCTGGATAAATTTTCTCAGCCAATTCGTCATCATGAACATGTACATCACTTTAAGAGAAGAATCCATGCATCGGCCTCAGTCGTGGGACGAATATGACTTCATCATTGGTAACTACCGTTTCTACTTTAAATTATATACGCATTTGTAGCTCCTCCAATGTATGATGACTACAATATACTAACCAGCAAACTTTTCTCTAAATCAGTACTTTCCGGCGTAGAGCAGTACATATTGTCACTAGACTTGGAGACGGCTGAAAACCAATTTCTGCATTAAAACGCTGAATCTTTTTGCGTCAGTCTAATTCTATATCATTGCCATTAGTATGGCAAAAGGTTTGAATCCAACAATTCATGTGGAAATTCTATGAACGCAAATAATATTAGCATTAAGCCCTAACGTTTTCCTTCGCTATCGAAAAGTAAGGAGGGTCCACAAATCTTAGAAATCATTCCATCATTATAAAATGTTTCATTGATAATCTTTGTTACTTTATCTAGCTATATATGCATATAAAGGCAAAATCTGTTTCTTTGTAGAATTTGTTTTTTGTTGGTAAGTTTAATTTTTCGCCCAAACATGCATAATTATGACTTTTGAAAATAATTAATAATTACATTATCATTTCATAATTACAAAACAATCGAAAAATGGAATCTTCGGGGCTATTTCATACCGAAACGGAAGTGTTTGGGCACCAAGGTTCTCTATTTTCGAATTCGACGCAGAAGGACCTTAAAATATTTCGTATTTCCTGCCAAAATGGACCGGCGTCTGAACCATTAACGCGGAATGTTCACTATACACTCGGTGGGAGGTTCATGTACTGAGAGTTGAATGCGAAAATCGAGCACCTTGGTGCGCAAACCCTTCCGTTTTGGTATGAAGCAACCCTTGTCAATTTTGCGCTGGCTTTTATGAAATAATTTTTTTCAAACGCACCGAAGGAGTACCCGTGGGCGCATTAAATTCATTACGGTAAATTTTGTTGTAACATATGTAAAATGTGAAATGTTGTATTTCCAGAAATGATTTGGGTGAAATGAAACTTCAAATTTGATTTGTTATTTGAAGTTAGTTGGGCGAAAGTCTTAAGCGGAAGTACTGTCGAGCCACGTGGAAGTAAGCCTTGCGGGCCGCACTCATCCACTATGATATCATGGGGTGGAGACCTCCCCGCAGGCTGGTGGCCCGACAGTATATTCCAGGGGTAGGTGTGAGTGAATCAGTTATGTCAGGACACCTTGGACACTTCAGCGTTCATAGAGCAGTGCTCTTGGACATTACTCACAACAGTTACAGCGATAACAGAAGTTCTAAAACTGAATCTCGAGCTACAATTTTTAATCGCATTGAATTCAAAATCTATACAGACTCTCACATGATATTCATTAATGAAAAGACATCAGTTGTAAAAATAGATGAGTAATGTCATAGAACACTACTCTATGAATGCTGAAGTTCATTGTGGAATTAACTTTGGAAGTTCATTCCACAAACATCTTCTACTAGTTCCTCGTAATGATTAAAAATTGAAAATTTTGAAAAACATCAAAGGGACCGAGGGACCTTGAAATCCTTATGGGAAATCCCATGTTCATTTTTCCAGAATCAGTTTTGGTGAAAATTCAAATTTGAATATCTTAGGCGTTAGGCGGGAAAAATATTTTAGGGTTAGCATATGCTAGGGAAGGTTCACATGCCCTATTTACCCCAGGACGATCTGTTGTGGACACCAGACTGAGCCTCCTATTTAGAAAGTTTCATTCTACTCTCATGGATCCACGTTAACTCTTCGCTTGTGTAACTGCGGAGAGCATCCTTGGCAATTCCTAATCAACGAACGACGACGAACCAATGAACCAACGAATCGCCCATCCCACAAACCACCATCCAACAAACCACGAAGCAACGAACCAGTTAACCACCTTCCCCACGATCTGACGAACCAGCGAACCACTCAAATCTCGAACCAACGAACCACGAACGAAATCACGCTGTGTAGTTCGTGGGTTCGGAATTTGATTCAATATCTTGGTTGGGAGTGTAGTTCGTCGGTTCGTGAGGATGGTGGTTCGTTGGTTCGTCAGTGTGTAGGAAGATTTGTTCATTGGTTTCCGGGATGGTGGTTAGTGGGATAAGTGGTTCGTCGGTTTGTCGGATGGTGGTAAGTGGGATAAGTGGTTCGTCGGTTTGTCGGATGGTGGTTTGTGGTATGGGTGGTTCGTTGGTTCCTTCGTTCGTCGTGGTTTGGCGATTCGAAATTCCCCGCATCCTTTGCTTGACTCCCATTCCTTATGTGTAGTAGGAGGAGGGTCAGCTGGAGCTGTGTTGGCGACTAGATTATCAGAGATAGATGATTTCCGCGTTCTATTGCTGGAGGCTGGAGTAGACGAAACACTCACAACCCAAATTCCGTGGTTCCACACACTTCTTCCAGGGTCCACATTGGACTGGAAGTTCAGGACCGTGTCGCAAGATGGGATATTGCTAGCCTACGAAAACCAGGTAATTTCTTAGCATATATAAATCCTAATATTACATTGATATAATCTAGATGTTTCGAATTATTTTCGCTCTCGCATGCATCCATTCATAGCTTTAAAATAAAATCAACTAAAGCAAGAAATCCTCTATTTGTCTGAAGACCATTAACTTATATTCTGACTACCTAGGTTTCTCGTTGGCCACGTGGCCGAGTTATAGGTGGGACTAGTTCTATCAATACGATGATATACATGCGAGGAAATCGAAGAGATTATGATCAGTGGGCGGATCTTGGAAATAACGGTTGGGCTTACGAAGACGTTCTTCCTTACTTTAGGAAAGCTGAAAGACAAACTGATCCTGAACTTGCGGCAGACAGTAAGGCCAAGGCCGTAAGCCATTTATAATCAAATGTTCTCTCACTGACAATTCCAAATGATTCAACCGTCATCTCACTGCTTGTGATCATAGGCCTTCATCACGGAACAAGTGGACCGTTGGTTGTCACCACCCAGTCACGGCGTACTCCCCTGATGCATGCGTTCTTAAAATCAGGTCATTACCTGGGATACGACGTTGGTGATCCTAATGGCTACGTACAGAGTGGTAAAAATGCAGTACTGTACATACACAGTCTCCAAGCTTTATTCTCTCTCTCTCTCTCTCTCCTGTCTCTAACTTCTTCTCCTTCATTCTGAGGAGTGAAGAGAACAATGGAGTTGCCAACAAGACGAAGAATGTAGACGGTAATGTCTAGTCATTAATTATTTTTTGGGAACTTTCTGCCGCTTAATTTCTGGCTCTTGACAATCTCTGTGTTCACACTATTTCACTAATTCACTGTGGTCATGCACAGAGGACATGCTTGGTCAATACCGATGAAAAGTTTCATTAATGGGAGTGAATTTCGCAGTAGATGTTCTGAGTGGCAAGTTTAAATTATTTTCTCTTTCTTTTCATATCTTAACCATTCATGAGATTAAATCACCACTCAGCATTATTGTTTTTCCGATGACCAACTACTGATGAGACTGCGAAAGGAAGACACATAAATTTCAAGTCCACATCTTGACACATTATTATTCTGTTCTAGTTTTCTCCCCATTTCAGATGACAATCAATCATGGGACAAGATGGTCTACAGCCAGGGCCTATCTTCGGCCAGTGCTGGGGAGACGGAATCTCCAAGTTTCGCTCACATCCCATGTCCACCGGGTACAGAGTTTATGCATTCATAATAACGACATAACATGGCAGAATATACGGTGAAACCCTAATCACGGCAACCACAGATACTCTTTGATGAACAAAAGCGAGCTGTTGGAGTTCAGTACTGGCACAGAGGGAGAATGTACACAGTGCGCTGCCGGAAGGAGATAATTGTCTCAGCAGGAACAGTTGCGTCTCCTCAGATCCTCATGTTGTCTGGCATTGGGCCTGCGGCTCATCTTCAGGATATGGGGGTATACTCCTTGCTTTTTACCACTCTTGTACCTCCATGATTTTTCAGCCGTGAAGATTATATACTTTTTTTCACTATACATTTTCGAATCCAATAATGCATGTAAAAATGTAGTGGAAGTTTGAAAGATAATGGAAATTTATAATCCTGTTTACGTGCCACGTATGACGTCAGATTTTTCGTGGCATTTCGCGTTCGAGATGGAAACGGATAGTGATTTCCTAGTCTGGAACCGACATTGATGCTTGTATCCGTTTTTGCGTCGCGTTTGTTGCTGGAACTATAGCACGGATGTCGACATGAAGTGAGATACCTCAAAAAACAATGGGAAAAAGTTGTATGGCTTGTTCAAGACTTAATAGAAATGCTAGATTTTTGCCTTTTTAATTCCCACGTGAAAAATGCTTGGAAAACTTGGTTGACATTATTTCTTGCTTAAATTGCATTGAATTTGAATGAAACATTTTCAAGCTTGTTTTGTATTGGACATCATATGCAGTTCCTGTAATAACCCCCCTGTATTTCCGTGATAAGGAAAATATTATTTTCTTTATCAGTTATACGTAACACCGGGGCCAACGCAGATCATAAGTTAGTATGCAGCTGTGGAACTTTACCTTTGCCAATTTTGAACCGCAGATACCCACTCTTTCGGACATTCCCGTCGGAGAAAATCTGCAAGATCATCTCGGAGTATTCGGTTTAACATGGACTACGAAACCAGGAACCGGGTACTCGCTGCTTCCGCTGGCCAACCCGCTGACGTACAAGCAATACTACAAAAGCCATTCAGGTTTTTCAACTTCCTGTGCTCCTATTAGCATTCATTTCAAGTGGTATGTAATTTGGTATTAATTCTGGTATGTTTTTCAGGATTTTTAGCCCAAACGGTTGGTGTGGAGGGGAATGCGTTCTTACACAGCAGTTTTGTAAATAGGACGTTGGATTGGCCAGACATTCAGATATTTTTTGTGTCGGCAACGGCAGCTCTTGACGGTGGGCAAACGTTCAGTGAATACCTAGGCTTCTCCAAAGAAGTATGGGATACATATTTCAAATCTTTGGACTTCAAAGATGGGTTTTCCCTTGTCCCCGTCTTACTACGCCCATTTTCAAAAGGGAATATCAAGCTACGAAGTCCAGACCCCATGGATAAACCCATAATTCAGCCTAATTATCTAAAGGATCCGCGGGACTTTGAAACTTTAAAACAGGGTATACTGTACAGAAAGCCCACAATTGTTTGAATGAACGATGACGGCGTAATGTGTCTTTGGAATCATAAACAGGTCTGAAGATGGCATTAGAAATCGGAAATAGTCCCGCCTTCAAAAAATTTGGCGCAAGATTCCACATTGGGGTACTTCCCAGGTGTCGTCACGTGGCGCCGATGACAGAGGAATACTGGGATTGTTTTATTCGACACTTTGCGCAAACAGAACACCACATTGCAGGAACATGTAATGTTTACGACGATTTATGAATAATATTGCCAAATGGAATACACCATATCAAAATTTTCAGGTAAAATGGGCCCTTACGGAGACCGTACGGCAGTGGTCGATCCGCAGCTGCGAGTTTATGGGGTTACAGGCTTGAGAGTAGTGGATGGGTCCGTCATGCCTCGGGTTGTTAGCGGGAATACCAACGCTCCCATAATTATGATCGCGGAGAGAGCCAGTGATCTCATTAAAAAATCTTGGTTGTCCGATTCACTTCCTGGCTATCCAATTGTTTAAGTACAATTTAGTGTGTGTCTATTATTATAATAAATTAAATGTACAAGATATACAATGTAATAATAAATTTGTAAATATATATTTGAAATATTTAAACTTTCCCGAATTTTCGAGTATACTAACTCTTCATTTATCGTTATTCATTCAGCTAACCAAACTACAAAAACTTCCTAGATTGCCTGGTACAGATGTGTGTAGCTGTCATGACAACATAAGGAGATTATTGAAATATTATCCTTTACATTTGTAATTACAACACCGAATGCAATCTGCAATCAAGCCAATATTTTTGCATCCATGCAACATGCAACTCTCTGATTGCGATTTGCGATTGGCATTGGCGGAACGTAAAGTATATGGATCACTGTAAATCCTTTGAAATCATGCTCTTACAGCCACTGTCGTAGTAAGAAAACGCTTGACTAGCCATTGCATTGGTTGCAAGCTAGCACGCGATACTTAATCTGCGCACTACCAAAATTATGATGGCCTCACCTTTTTCGAAAATTCCACCTGAAGAGGATCTTCCAGAATCTAAAGTTGCAGTAAAAATAGCAACGCCTGAAAAGACCGAGGTACATCATAGTGCTCAAACAAGTGGCCTGCACACGGTCGGTAGCTCACAAATTGTCATGAGTACGCTACCAGTATCCAAGTACTCCGCCATGCGTGCCTTACTTCTGACACTCGGGAAATTGTTTGGCGAACCACCTGAGCATTTGGCAGAAAATATGGACAAATCATTTTATGAACTCGGTGGAACATCACAAAATTCCTTGTTGGCAATAATCTATTTACAGCATCACAAGTACAAAATCGGTATGAGACAAAGTACCCAATCTATAACCTATACAATTTTCAATCTAATAGTTATGCCGACATTTAAGGACTTATAAAGGCGAACGATGGTTGTTTCAACTTTGAACCCTATTTTAACTTGCTCAATTTCTATCATTAGATGTACTAGATTTCCTCGGCGCTAAGAATTTGAAAGACATTGTCATGAAAATGTCTCAAGCGGGAGAAAGGAGCTCGAGTGTCGGTTGGGCTACACTGGAAAAGAGTTTCAAGCATAAGAGAATGAAACGTCGTGATCTGGAGTTCCTATTTCAGTGAGGTTCTGACAAATCATTACAACTAGGAAAAGTTCATGTTGTATATTGTGGAAGTTTATTTTAATTACTCAGGTGTTTCGATACTGAAAACATTAGATTAGATGAACTGCCAGAGGATTGGAACGAATTGTGGAGAAGCACGATAGCTAAAGGAATGCAGTTAGCTCTTTTTTCATATTTTCCTGTGTAGGGAGTGAAGACATAATATGCACTAGAAGACGCAGGAATTTTATACCGGGGAATTGAGCTCCACTAACCTCACATTTATTTTATCCTTACGGGAAATTTGAGAATTTGCAATCGATAGTTAACTTTGGAAACTAAAAAGTACACGGTGTCCAAAATTATACGTTACATTTGCGTTCCTCCTACAACCCAAATGCTTCAACGTAGATCAATGAGGTTATGGGATTTTTTACCACACTCATCCGAATCATTCATATACTGGTCGTAGATGTACAATATATATGACGAAAATAACCTGATACTGTAACATTATTGGACTGTACTGCTAATGAGGACTTTTCATAGACAATATTTCTTCACCAGGTGGCGCACAGGCATACGCAACGGTGAGATTGAAAGGTCTCGCTATCGCTTCACACTAGTGCTGTAAAAATGTTATTCAAATTATTGGTCTTGTGTGGGGTCCCATCACTACAAATGATTAGAATATTAGCCGAATTACGTGCGATTTCCGGGCTTACTCATTAATTGTAAATCATTTTATGCAACACGACTTCACACTGAATATACCGCTCCTGATGCTACCTGACCGTCAAATAAACGCCATGGTGGGGTGAGTGTGGCTAACTCCAGCCTGCTTTTGTTAAGTGGTGCCAGATATTTCGAGTAACTTCATGAGGTTTCGACAAAAATTTGACAACTGCTTTCGAATTTTGGAAACTTTGGTACCAAACGATTCCTCTCGGCAAGTACTTTCTGAATATACCACTTGTATTGATCTATGACTATGACCACTGATACCAGATGTATTGATCTGTTATCTCATATTTTTCATGTAAACGTGCCAAAACATATTGTATACTTGAAAATGTTCATCGTTACAGCTACTGTGCAAAAATATGAGATTTGAAAATTTCATGATAATTTTCTGAGAATTTAGCATGGGATTTTCAATAACGATTTTCATGTGCCAAAGGGACTTTGAACAAATCGAGGAAAAACTTCCAGATAAGCAGATTTTTAGGCTATTTTAGATCATTTGAAGAAGGATCTAAGTTTTACATTCAATTATTTTCCAGTCCATACAATCAGTTATACCCAAAATTTTGATTGCATCAGACCACTTTAATGCCTCAATTGACTGACTTCAAAATCGGATTTTCAAATTTCTCCTGGACTACCCAGCCGATTTGGTTTTGTTTAAGAGATAAATAAATTTTCTAGGAATTGTTTAGTTTTTCAAATTCTGTTGTACCTGCATAGTTATGAGAATTTCAAAATTTTGAAATAAAATTTCGAGCCAAAATTTTTTGAAATTCCAAAAACTAAAAATAGCATTTTCAGAGAATTTAATTCTCTATCAAACAAAAAAGATTTTTGAAAGTCGGGTGGAAGTTGTCCGATAAAAAAATCTCCAAAAAATTAGGCATTTTGTCCCTCATCTCTGGTATCAGCGGTCATTGTATTATACAATGTCAAATTTTGGTCGAAACCTCGTGAAGTTACTCATACTTCTTGTGGCTTCGAATCAGTCTGCTGGCAAGATTTTTTGAACCAAGTGAACCAATTTAAATCAGGTCATCACCAACCAACAGGCGCAGTCTTAGGGTGCTACACTGTTAAAATTGATAACTATGAGTCAGGTCGCTTGAGGTCAACCGATGACCTTTCTACGAGCATATCCCAAATTGTGAACGGGTCTCCCGCTACCCGATGGGACGTAATGCAATATAAATCTGACAACACTTAATGGGTCACTCGGGGTAGTCAGGTGACCTTTAGACCATTGATTTTTCAACATTTTCCAAACGCTGGAATTCTACAACTTAAGTATATAAAAAAAGTCTAACTGTGACGACACAAATTTCTAAATTCCGACTGCCTCTTTACTTATCTTTTGCAAGGCAATAATTTAGCCCCACCATACATTGCTACGGAAAGGTCTTTCATTACCGCTTTGCACTGAATGCATCGCTTTTAGTGTTACCTGAATGTCAAAATACCACTATCTCTTATGAACATGCGTCATCTGGTGAAAGAGTTGGGTACATGAAGATTCCTCATTTACGGTAATTTTAAAATTGTTTTATTTTTTTCATAGCACATATGTACGGAACCAGCAGAAAGATCTCCACGAGTTTAGCACCAAAAGAAATCCCAAAGCTTCAGCTTTCGATGTAATTCATTGATATAGGTTGAGGTGCTTTGATTTTGCATTGTAGAGGGGGAAAAGGACGTAGTTTTGGTACACCCTGCAAACATAAATGTATACATTTATATAACTGGGAGCAAACAAAAGAGGGAAAAGGCTTACAGTAATCAGAGTTGGTCCATGAAATCTGGTCCTAAAACATCAAACTCAAGCCAATTTCGCGTGAACGCCTGCCTTCACTCCTTCTGGGGCTGCATGCTCACATTCTATAACCGACTTTCGACAGTTCTAACCAACGTTTATAGTTTCATTTTCAGGAGCAGGGAAGACAAGTCACCAGTAGGCGCAGTTCTTAATTTCGACATCAACGATGACACTCATAACAAACTCGTTGCGGCTATTACTGGAAGGACTTTCACAGTTTCAGATCTTCAGAAGTACTCCTACAAGATGTCTTCGAAGTCAGTTCTGTAAGTATAACTTATTGCTTGAAAAACAATGTACTCGAAGAGTAAAATTTTCTTCAAAATATTTAAGAATAGAATTGCTTCAATTTATTGGAGAAAATTCTCACAAGAAAGGGAAGGTCCTACATCCCATGTTCTTCATCAAAGAAGGTTTAAAAGATCCTGACTGCGTGGCGGTCATGATTCTTATGGAAGTGCTTAATTTCAACTATGCCAGGAAGAAGAAGTTTAATTGGTTAGTTAGTAGCTATCCAAGACTTCTACAAGCGGTAAGTAGTGAATATATTGACTTTTCCTCGTTTCATTACTTTTCGTTGGTAACTTATTCGTATTATGTACTACAGCAAGTGGAAAAACAAATAATGGGCTTCGAGGTACTTCTAGAGGACAATATCGACTGCCACAGCCTCTTCGATCAATATCGTTACGTCTTCGGCGCTAAAAAAATTTAATGTCCAGAATTTAAATTTACAACAAACTCTTCATGTTGCTGTTTTTTCGATCTATTATAATTACTCAGAAAGTGATTTAGGTTCCCAATTCCTACCTGCATTATTATGAGACTGGTTTTTTAGATTTAATGTCATTCAGTCCAGCTGGTACGAATCACGTCCAAAAATATTAACCGGCAATCAGAATTTAAGAACGCGGCGTCACAGACGTATATTGAATTTTGTTATATCCTTACGTACTAAAAATATTGATTAAGTTAGATAATTACACTAAATTACACCCAGTCTATGGGTCATCGGATGAACTCAAATGACGTGACTGGTGTTGAGAAAATGTTTAGAGTATAATGTGTCCTAATTCGGACTATCTCTTTCGGGAGACCCAGTGATACAATTGGCCTATGCTGGTACAATGGTCTTCAGGTGGGGGTTCCGTGTTCACCAACTTTAAGCTGGGCGTACTTTCTTTCTACGTAACTTTCTTGCGCGAAGCTTGAAATATTGCGTGAAATGTTGCATGTTCTCGTGTACGCGCCCATGAAACTTCCATATAAACTGAAATTTTTGCATCAAAATCCGACATGCAAGAAATTGCCTATAAGATGCAATTTCTTGCATCTTTCATTCCTGTGATTCGTTGCCCATCCAAACTTAATGCGGTAGTTTTTTTTGCTTGTATTTACTTCACTAATGTTTTTAAAAAGTGCGCCAATTTCAGAACTTTTCTAGCGCCAAAATTTAAATTGCCTTCATGAAACTTGCTTTCCCCTGTGTACGCCATACTGAAAGAGCTTCATGATACTGGCGTTTCGCAAGGGAAAAGTTGCGCGAAACTGCCGTTTCATGAAAATTAAATTAAATACATACATAAAAAATAAATAAATATATTAAAAATGTGAATACGAGTAAGAATACATCTTTCGTGATGCATTCGAATACGAAATGGAATATTTGCATATCTTTCGTGGTGCATTCGAAATCGAAATAGAATAATAGTAGACCTTTCGTGATGCATTCGAATACGAAATGGAATACATACCTTAAGCGGTGTATCATTCAAATATATAAAAAACTGAATACATGCGGGTACGGGTCGTCATCCCTGCCTGTTGCTGGGCAGGAGAAATAGGAACGTGCATGTGAATGAATTTTTCCCGGCGGCGCAGACGCCGTTGCTATGTCTGTAATCGTCGGCCATTTTGTACACATGAATTGTATTGTTATTGGTGGTTGTCGTAGCCATATGGTTGCTTTTGTTGGCCAATGGCGTTAACTATCTTCCTTGGGTAAAGTTTCGTCATGATTTTCGTTCTACCGAGGCTCAACTCGGGGAGTTGGGAAAAGGCAGCCAATAGCGATGGACGTGCATTAAGAAGTTCCTGAGTGTGTGATTTTCCGATGCCAAGAGTGGAAATTTTAAAGTTTAAGTAAGCCGAAAGTTGTTTGCCATGCCGTGGGCTCTTTTTTATTAACCTGCATTTTGCAGGTTATTATTTTTTTTGGAAAGTGCTGGAACTTGATTAATTTTAACTGTGTTTACAGTCTATCTAGGAGTTTCTATGAGATTCAACTGTGATAAATAAACTAAAAGTTATTCCGTCGCTAGCTTGAACGTTTACGTGTACACTATTATTATCTTGCCAGCTACGTTATGCAAAGTGTCCGTGAGAGCCATCGAACATTAATTTAGTTGGACGTGGCCATAACACTGCTCACAAAATATTTAAAAGATTTATGAAGCTCTAGTACCACCCTGTTACCTTCACATGCTACCTTATTGCATTAGACCCTGCTATACTTATTCATCCTCATCCCATATCTCTACCACCTACCAAGATCCAGTCTTTTCGGGATAGCATTCCTCTCGGCCGGTGCAGTGGTTAGTATGGGGCAGTGAGTAAACCACATAACCATAGAGCAAGAAGGCACTGACTCATTGTTTTGGCGCGAAAGTTATAACGGTGAACGTGGCTGTTGCTGCTGTTTGGAGATATTCAATGAATCTGGCTGTAGGCCTCTGATTTGATTATAATTAAGTAGAAACGAGTGAACAGAGGAATGTGATTGTGCAGGGCGTAGTATTCCAATTCAAAGAAAGAAACTGTTTCGGACGATTTTGGTTGCTGATCATGTGTGCCGCCGAACTATAATAATCTGCTGGACACCTCTAGCTGTTTTTGCTCTTGGTGTGTATGTTTGCTTCGCATTTGTATGAGTCACCGTGCACATTTTCGAGCTTAATCTTTTAAACGAACAGGTGAGCGGAAAGATGTTTGGTTATGAGGATTACGATTATGAATCAGAATTGGAATCAGCGCGGCGGAAAGTTGAAACTAAGACTCTAGAAAGCAATTTAAAGACTTGGGAAGCTCGGTTGGCTAAAGTAGAGGAAGCTTACAGAATCACAATCACAACGCGTAAGTTTTTATACCCGGCTTTTATTTGCTACTGGGACATCTTAGATGAAATGAACCTTAAGGATTTACTTACTTTACAGAGGAGAAAAGAATTTCAAAATTGGAGTGTAAATTACGAACTATAAAGGCAAAGCTGAAGTTGAGCAATGCAAAGATCAAAAACTTGGAAGCGAAACTTAATGGTAAGGTACATCATCTTTTGATTATGATACCAAAAAGTTAATTGGTTAGTAAGTACTCGACGTTGGTTGAATTTTATTTTTCATCAATTTTATTCATTTTAAGGTGGTGATGTGTGGGCCTCTGACGCATATGTAGACTCGCAACTGGAAACAGAGTACGTTTTAATTTTCGACGACGATAACGTAAATCAGTATAACTTCTCAAACTGGGTATAATAATTGACAGTTTATCATGTTAGGACGAGCGATGTGGAATACAATGGATACCATGAGGAGACATTAAATTCTACTCGGGGTCGCTCAGTGTCACTTGGGGACAGACCCGACTCGAGTGAGAGTGCAAAGGAAAATATTCCTGGAAATAAATCGCCTGTCTCAAAAAAGAAATTTGGTCGAACGCCAAGTCGTCAGAGTAATTTTATTCAAGGAAGCAACTCTGAATTAGTTCTGGTAGAGAATGAGAATACTCATGCAGACAGTGACGGTGCACCTGCCGAGGAGACCTACGAGCAATACGAAGGTGAAGATGAGATGACATGTTCTGATGGGTCATCCCCCTATTGGGGTAAGTAATAGCAAATGCCATACATACAATGTCAAGGCTTATACGGTGGAACGCATTAGTACGATCAGTGAAGTTACATAAATTAATGAATGAAAAGTCCTTATGTCATGATTTCATAAATTTCAGCATCGTGGAATCATTCGGAGAATATGTTTGCCAAATATGGTTCTAAAGGACATCGTGTTGATTATTTGAACGGGAATTATATACCGAAAGGCAAAGGTCAATCTGCCTTGGGGATCGGTGACCGAGATAGCTATGAAGGTATGGATATGAACGATCACGACGCTGAAAGTCATGAAGTGAATGTTGAGATCGAGCCATTTGAGTGTCCCGTATGCCAGAATGCTTATCCTGAAATGAAAGAATTGTTGGATCACCTTGGGTCACACTCTACATCCTCGTCTTCACCCCTTGAATCACAAGAATACGAAACCATCGTTTGCTCCATGTGCAACGAGTCATTTCAGCAGAAGAAACAGTTGCAAAAACATATGAGAACTCATGCAACCTCACCTAAGAATAAGGACCGTCTCGACGTACTACCCACCAATTGCAATATGAAAACTTGTGAAGCCGCCTTGCCATTGAGAAGTGTCACTGAAGTCAAAACTCAGGATAGGTCGCATAGTCTTGCGGGGGAGAAAGCCTCAAATGGAGAACAGGGAAAGACTCAGCGTGAATCTTGCTCAAAAATATCTCCCAACGCTTATAGGCTACGCGCCCATTCCAACGAGAAGAAAGCCTTTTGCTGCAGGGGTTGTGGTGAAAAATTCCAGCGCAGAGCTGGCCTTCGTTTGCACGTCAACGTTTGCACCGTTTTCGGCGGTGAGCGTTGTGACTTGTGCGGCACTGTGTATGCTAATATTCGTAGCCTTCGGAGGCACGTCCAAACTGTGCACGCGAAAAAGAAAGGTAATACCATTGGTAGGACTTGCAAAAAGTGTCCAAGATGTCTCAAAGTTTGTCTAACGGATTTCTTATATCGTAAACATGTCTCAGCACTTACTTGTAAACACAAATGCGGGCAGTGCAATAAGTCATTTTCCAGTTTGTCAAGTCTTAGGGGGCATCAAAAGGAAGTTCATGGCGTTCAAGGAAAGCCCAAACGAACTGTTACCTCCCCGAAGACGATCGCACCGCGGAAGAAACTACCTGTAAGGACGAATAATCGAGGTAGGATCACCAATAGATCCAAAACCAAGTCACCTAAGTCAACAACGAAAGTTGATGAGTCAAAATCGAAGGGCCAGACTAACCGGAGTCCACCACGCGTATCTGTGTCCTTGAAGAATATGAAAGAAATTCCGGAGTGCCCGACTTGCAAGAAGACTTTCTCCACAAAGCATAGTCTTCAGAGGCACTTGCAGATTCACCAGGAGAGAGACTATACTTGCATGTTGTGTAAAGAGGACTTTAGTACGTGGCCGGATTTTGAAAATCACGTCGAAGATGCGCATCCGGAAGCTCATGGGACCGAGAAGCGTCTCCCTCCGATAGCTCGTGGTCGACCGTCGATTAGAAAATACATTTGTTCGCAGTGCTACACGGAATTTTCATCTAAAGAGCAGTTGCTGAAACACTTTGCTTGTAATCATGCTTGGTTAAAACCCTTTAAGTGTGACCAGTGCGAGAAATCCTTTGTTTCATCGGAGTTGCTAAAGCGACACCAGAGCCTACATTAGTAGACCGAATGTAGTCTCTGTACAATTAAGAAGTTGTTCAGATATATTTTCCTCAGCTAGCTAGTTGCTTTTTTGTTGTGAATTGTCTGCGTCTGTTGTACGGTCTCCACTTTTTGATTATTTTAAGGTTTAAGCTTCCTTTCAGACTTTTGTATTACATCAGGGAATTAGGTACTACATACTACAAATGAATTGTGGTATGTACTATGATATTTCATAACGTAGTTGTGATTGTGAAAGCATTCAAATAAAGTCGACATTTTTGTTCTTTAACTTTGTTCGTACCGGGTCGCACTTTAATGATTCAACTGATTTTTTTAGATGAAAATATTGTTTCAGTTACTACAATTCTTACGTTCAAAACTTCACATTACTTCTCACACTTAAATTCTCCTCAAAGTTTAATACTGGTGAAATGAAAATTATAATATACAATAAAGAAGAAGGTAGTAATCGCATAAACATGAATCTACATATTCAGGTCAAAGTGTACTTCCAATTCAATGGACTTCTAGATGAACCCTCAGCGGATTGATATCGTGTATACCTTCACTTAAGCTACGATAGGTATGAAATTTGAAAACACCTTGACTTCGTGAAGGTAATTTCAGGAAACTTGCGTTTGGGATGGGTATTAAAACCGCTTCATTTTTTTGAATGGGCGGGAGTTGCCAGATGTTGAGCTATCACCTCCTCCGAGGACAAAGCCTTTTCCAGAGAAAGGTATAAAACCTTGAGTGCTCCTCTGTTCGGGATTCTGTACTTGTCTTCCAGGTACGCTGTTGTCGCAGGAATTCAAGCCATTTGATCTCGGGCAACGTGAGTTACTATCATCGTCATCCAAAGTGACCACTGTGATAGCTCTACTCCCCTGCGCGATAGCTGTTCCTCCGCGTCTAAAAAAGCTCGATGTGGATCCATTAGAGCTAGAATTTGTGGTTCCAGGGTTTTGGTTGGTACTGCTGCTTTTTGGGACATGAGATTTAGTGCTTGCATTACTACAGCCTCCACTTGCAGATTTCGACTTTGCAGGACTCCCGCCAATTTTCGGTCGAGCAACTGGAAAGCTTTGAGTGGGCTTGTTTGGAGAACTTTTCGGGAAGTTCAACCTGGACGAAGTTGTTCCCATGGAAGTAGATGTCGAGGAAGCGGTGGGTGTATAAGTAGCAGATGGAACTGATTTGGAAAAACTGGGTTCACTACTGCCGGCCGCATGGAAATAATCATCAATTTTACGGGAAGTTCCACCACCCAAAGGTACTCCTTTCCCAGGGGCCTTAAAATCAGAACTCGTTTTTTTCTTCTGCTTCGTCGGTTCTGGCTCACGAATTTTCACAAAAGTGCCTCCACACGTCGCCTGATGAGTCTTGAACCAGAAGTCGTATGGTCCAGGCTTTCTATTCATTGATCGTTTAACTAACCCGAAAAAAGGAGGGCGGTGTTGGCAAGGACCGTCACATTTCCACCAGTGAACTTTGTAGTGGTTTACTTCGTCATGAAATGAATGATAAATCTACAAACCAAAGTTCAAAAAATATTGCTACTTCTGTAAAAAACATAGCCATTCGTTGCTGCCGTGGAATATCCACAAAGCCAGATATACGCTGCTCATATTGCAGATATATATACTTGTAATGAACAAGAACTCACTGTGATATTAGTCCCCGTCAGTTCATTAATGCGTTTCATGTGACTAACGAATTTAGGTCCGTGAGCATCGTGTTCCCTATTCCCGTCAGCAACGAAGAGAAAGGCATGGATCATCTCGTGCTGTAAGAATGTGATTAGTTATATCAATGCGAAAACAGTTTGTAAAGTTTGAACTTTTTAGGGGCATCAATACACGTACCAATAAAGTTTCCACAAGATCTTTCCTGGGTCTTAACTTCAACAAAGATTCAGACAGAACAATCTCACACAGTCCTCCTCTTCCTGAGTATCTGCACAGCCCTGCACATAAGGTCATTCGTTTGCTCCATTTGACCGAGACACAACCAAGTTTATCCCAGAAAAACTCCCGACTGAATTCCACAAACATTGCATGTATGTCCGGATTTGGGTCCGTCTGGAAAGTCCCACACGATAATAACTTTTGAAAATAAAGTTCAACTGTTCATGTTCAATATTATAATTATGTCACTTTATAGGCACATACCAATTCCCAGGACGAATCTACCAAATTATACCGTTGAGTCATAATTATGGCAGGACTTTTTCAAATCGAACACTCAGCCGCCAAAATCTTACTACAGTAATTTCAAATTGTTGAGCTTGTCTCAACCAAGTCTCTTTAGTACCTGCACATCATAATAAAGTAAGTCACTAAGTCTTATGACTTCACTAATAAATATTATCAAAGAATACGATACGATTCTCCAAACCCCTGTAAGATATAAGAACAACTGACCTCATCAACTCTAATAATCGATTTGATTCGCGGGAGAATAATTGAAATGGAAACTACGACTTGATAGAAACCGAATTAATGAAGCCAAAGGTCACACAGGATCTCTTCATCAAAACGTTGAAAATGTGAACCCCAACAGTTACAGCAACAATAAAGGCTTATTAAGTACTACGAAACGAGATACGACAAAAACCCTAGGCTGCTGTAGTTGAATGAGAAGGAAGAACTCAGGACCAGGGCCCGGGGCCCGTGTCGTCAATCTGCTTTCCCGCCTTCACATGTGGAACAGGCATAGCGGGAAAATTACTGCTGAAATCCCATTGGCTGATGATTGGATTGTTTCCGTGGCTTTAGATTTCCTTCCCGAAATAAATTATTCATTTTTGCATACCATGGTTCAATGCGATAAGTCAGGTACACCGTATTTTAAATTAGTACCTGCGACGAAACTATGTAGGACCGGCCCGCTCAGCTAACTTATAAAATATCGGTCGTTCTTGGACTGAAGTAAAATTCTATGTTCCCGTCCCTGTCGTTGTTTTAATCAATTGATGATTCGGACACAACTGGTCAAAATCATAAAATCAGTACATTATCATAAACGGAAGGACCGTCTCTATACCGTTCACCCTCGGGCGTGCGAGGAAGCAACATGTAGCTAAATATATTGTTACTTGTAGTGACGCTGAAAATAAAAATTTAATTACAAATAGATCAACTAGAAGTAGAGGCTGTACGTCACGGGTTGAGGAAAGGTCATGTTGGTTTTTTTGGAAGTTATGTTTTCCCATGTTTATCGAAACTATCATTTCATTCAATCACTATCTGTATCGGTTGATGGTCGGAGTAGGCGACTGCTAGTGTGATACGGTTAGCTGCAGAACTGAACTGAGGTTCGACTCGGCATTGGTCGCTAGAGTTTATATGTTGTTTTTCCGCATGCCCTGGTGCCCTCGGTGATGTCATTTATGTGCTGTATGCGTGCCTACGGAGAGAGAAAATGTCAGATGGATGTAATTGAAATGAAATGACACATACATGAACAATACATTAAGAAACTCGGCACCTGCTTATGTCAATGCTATACATGATGTCCTCGTAAGTTCTGGTAATGGTGTGACCGTGACTCGGGATTCACCTTAATGATTCTGAGATCAATAAAATGTAATTTCTGTTTGCACAGAAAATCCACGAATAAATTCATCAGTCATTCTCAAATGAATGGCGCCATATTCGTCAATTTTATCCTTCATATCTGAACTATAAAATCTCATTTCCGTCCGAAGTCTCAATCAGTTGGCATTAGCATTTTTAGCATTACAATGAAGAGCCTCTTGCTATCCATCTTTGTGCTCACAGTCTTTGTTACTAAATCCTGCAAGGGTAAGGAAAAATCATTCATTTCTCAAATTTTTACATAATACATTTAAATAATTTCTTTTCACAAAATGTCAGCATGTGGCTTCCTCACGGACCTGCACACAACGCGATTCCAGGTCGAAGAAACAGCAAAACCTGGCGTTCCTCTACCGTAAGATGCATGCAAAAAAAATTTACTGCGGTAGACAGAGAAGACTCTGTTATGTTTTTGATATTCCATTCCAGGTTCTACATCGGCATCACAGACGATGTGACCGGTATAAATTTTGCCACAGGAAATAGGAACAACAACAAGTACTTTGACTTTTCCATTGACCCGTCCACCTCCCCACGCAAGATACTTTTCTACCCTAAGCCAACCCTTGGAACATTCTTTGAAAAAGCCAACTCAAGTGTGGTGCTGGTACATAAGCCAACACTAATGTGTGGCTCCACTACCAGCGTATCTTCGTCCTATCCAATCCACATCACTATCTTGGATGTGAACAACAGGCCACCTCAATTCGACCCGCCACCCTCTTTTCGCATACAGTTGCCCTACAGAGGTGCACCAATCAACTGGGCTGAACCGCTTAAAGTCCGGGATGGAGATTACCTTGACTTCAACACTCGGCTGCAATTCAGTGTCGACCCACGCGGACCCATACACATTTCGACGAATCCACCGCCAATTAGAGTACAGAGCTTCGGACGGCTTAGGTACTACCAAGTTTATATAAGTTTAAACGAGAGTTGGGAAACTCCTGGAAACTACACCGTTACGATGTCTGCCACGGATGGGCTTCATGTTTCAGAGCAACCGCTCCAGCTCACTATTCTTCCGCCACCAGCAGGGGACAAGGGAACTCCGACCCTGCTAGAAAACCCCAACTATCACAACACCCTCCTATCGAATAGTTTGGGGGAACAGATTTCTGTTGCCACAGTTGCCGATGACTTCACTCCGATTCAGTTTCTTATCACTGAGCTAGACGGGCAATTCAAGGACAGGTTCGAAACCCTCACAGATTCCGATGGTAACGTATTTCTAGAGCTAAAGCAGGTTTTTACCGCTGAAGAACTTGAGAATTATCATGGCGTCATACGACTTACACTCGGAGTGACGGATGAAGCTCTCAACACGGTGGGACTGCCTTTGGCTGTACAATTTGAACCAATACCATGTGGGGACAAGAAACCTGTCGTCACGGAAGATCCCATCTACCATGAATACCTCCTTTCAAACACTATCGGTGAAACGCTTAGCGTGGCCAAAGTCTCAGATGACTTTACACCGCTCACCTCTCTCAGTACATCTCTGGATGGCAACTACTCTGATAGATTTCTAACCTTCCTTGATTCGGAGGGCAATGTGATACTTCAGCAAATTAAAACGTTCTCCCCACAGGAGCTGAAGGCGCAAGAGTATCTTCTCCGCTTCACGCTCACAATTACAGACACGACCGGACAGCAGACTAAGCTACCTTTAGCCATACCATTTGGGAGAATCATGATTCAGATCCACGAAGACTTCATTCCTATCAGGCTTACCAAGCAAACTAGTTCAGCCGTCGGAAAGGTATCGGTCGTCCCGGATGACAATGTGGAGTTTAAACTAAGTCCCGAAAATGCTGGACTTAAAATCAACGGGGCTGGAGAAATCTTAACAACGATGACTGATGAAGGCATCAAGACCAACGCAGGCTGGACGGATGTCTTCTTCGTGACGGCGACAAGGCATGGTGTTGCAAATGCCCGTGTTCCTATTATTGCCACATACGAACCGGAAGGTATTCGTCCTGGAATAATATCCGGCCTATAAGGTTTGCGGGAGTTCGTACGTGAGATAAGGGTAGGATTTTCACGCAACGTCGGTATTTATCCGTTTACCTTACCTTGGGGACGGTATGTCAAAACCCTTATTTTTACTACGGACCTCCGCGAAGCTCCTTATTGTTATATTACCGTACTGTTTTTTGTAGTTCAGTATTTCTTTGCCTAGATAACCTTACAGTATCAACTACAGCAGCATCACATCCGAGTCATTTTACAACCACTACTACTGCGAGTAGCCCAACATCATCATTCATTCCGGAACAGCAGATTTACACCAGTCCTGACCAGTCTAATTCCGACTTAGAGGAGGTTTTTATTACGTCCGTCGAAGAGCAAGCAATAGAACGATCTGGCGGATACCGGCAAAGTGAGTGCGAGTCCGAAGGATACTTCCCTCATCCTACAAGTTGTACCAAATTCCGACGGTGCACCTTTAATGGTAATACTGGAACTTTCAAGGAATACATTTTCGACTGCCCACCTGGCTCGGTATTGTGGTGTCAAGCCACACTCACGTGCTCGTTTGCCTTCCAATGTCCCGAAACTTGCAGAGAGAACTATGATACTGATCCCTATTAGCACAGTTGCGAAACACACATACACACACAGTTTAGAAAATTTTTGATTACATGCCTTGTAGTGGGTCTGTTTTGACTGATTTTGAATATTTATTACTACGTCACAAAGGCGAAAATAAATATATTGGAGCACATTTTCAAGTCTTAACTGTTGCATATAAAATGTGCTCGAATCTTTACCATCAAAACAGCAAATGCACAACCTTTCACCAGCTCTGATGTGTTGGTTCATCGCTCAGTTCGCTCACAGTTTACGTCGTTTCGAAATACTTTTGAAGTTTCTTCAGCAGTTCTTTAGAGTCCGCATGGTCGGGGTAATTGCTCAGAGCCTTCTGAACAATTATGTAAGCATTCTGGAGGTCCCCAACCTATCGAAAAAAGCTCCTAATAGTCACATATCTCCACACAGGAATAATTGTCACTTGTGGTTGACTTACGCTGTCGGCAATTTTGGCTTGATTATACAAGGGCTCAAACAAATGTGGGGCTTTGGAGGTGGCTGTTTGAAAAAATGCGATAGCTTGATCATTTCTCCCTTTGCGAGCTTCGAGCACTCCCATATTGTTGTAGGCCTCCGCATGATTGTTATCGTTGGCAATAGCGAGGCGAAAGCATTGGCTTGCCCACGCTGTATCACTCAGGCCCTGTAAAAAAAACGGAAAGTGATTCAAAATCCCTTTGGGAAAATATTCTCACAATGGCCTCACCATAGCAATTTGCCCCAGATTATACCACACGTCCGCAATACAATCGTTGGAGGCAATATTCAGAGCCCTCTGAAAGCACACTAGCGTCATATCATACTGCTGTGAGTAGAAACAGCAGAGTCCCAAGTTAACGAACAACTCAGCCGTATACACACCCATTTGAAGTAAACGCCTGTAGTCAATTTCAAGCAAAAAAATGTGTCAGTATCCATCATGTAATTATAACTTAATGTGCTGTTATAACTTGTAACTGCATATTATTGTATTGTATGAGGTAACGGAATATGGAAACTTTAAACGAGTATTGCCTGTAGAAGCGCAAGGCGACCTCTGGTTGGTCCGTATAAAAGTGATGCATGCCGATGCAAGCAATGGCCTCAATATGTGACGAGTCTTGCGTCAGAATTTCCCTATAATGCTTTACACTCTGGGTCATGCTTTGGAGTCCCTCTTGTACCCTGCATTGGATAAAACATATATATATGTATATGTAATTCGGATGGCTAACTTGGAAAAATCGTACTCTACAAATATCAAGCTTACCGTGCCATTTCAGTGAGGAGAGTAACATCAGAAGGAAATTTTTCCAGGCCTTTCTCACAAGAATCCAGCGCCGCAAGTGGTTGGTCCAGCTTGACGTAGACTTTGGCTAGACCAATATAACCTAGAAGTGTAGGCTCTGCCTGGATGGAGTAGCGAAAGTGTTTTTCAGCATTTCTCGGGTGACCCAATCTGAGCCATGATAGGGCGAGCTGGACCTGCCACCACCAGTCATGCTCCTTGCTTCCACCTGGAGACTTCTGGGGAAATGCTGCTAGTTCTAGAGACTTCAAAATAGCAAATCACATTGCAAAAAAAGACGAATCTTAATTTTCTGTTAAGGGGCAGAGTGAAGGACATACATGCTTCGCATCATTTTCCACATAGAATAAATATTCGAACAAGCCTTTGGAAATGTTCTCCTCCGTCGCGTACTTCTGTAAATTGAGCCTGGACACATTAATAAATGGGGCTCCATCCCCACCAGACACCATTGAGGCTGTCCCCATTCTGACATGCCTTAAAAATTAGAAAAATAAATTACGTTCATATTAAGTTTGGCCACTTCCTTTTCCTTCTTCTTTTCCAAACTTCTGTTAGGATTTTCCCATTTATTTACCTCCCGGTTGAAGCTGAAATAGGCCGAGCGGTTGTCGCACGCGAGCGTAAAGCTGCATCTAGAGAAGTTCCTGGCCGAGCCGAAGCGGATGAACCGGGTCTGTTGACGCCAGATAGTGGACGTCCGGACTGGGTGACAGGTCTTGAAGTATTTTGATGGAATTAATTGGGCTTTCAATAGTCTGAATTGCGCTGAACAAGACAATTTACCTTACCTGATCGCTGGACTAGGTCCATCTCTAGAGGATCCTGGTCTTGCACTTGTTACACGAAGAGATGTACCGGGCCTAGCAGTGCTGGCAATGGTATCCTCGGTGAAGATGGACTCGGCAATGCCGTCATCAAAAATTTCCAGAAAATCAACTCGTACATTTTCCGTCAATGCTCGAGTTTTGAGACTCCATACCGCCAGTTTTCAAAAGACATTATGTTCGGTTATTTATACAGACAATTTGGGTGGGAACTAAATCCCCTAATTTCTGCACAATATTTTATTGTACAAATTACTTAAATGCCTTACTTGATCCAAAGGATTTTTTCGCAACAAATCCGTGCAAATAGAGATGCAGTCTTCGAATCTTCGTTGTCTAAACCGTGTTATGGCTAAGAACAAGGGATCCATGGTAAAAATACTCTAATGTAGTTTGAAAGTGTTAAAAATTCAACTGAGAGGGGCAGCAGTAAGTTTAGGCCCGAAAAATGATAGCACCTTTACAAGGATTTTGTTTGATGTCGTTGCTAGCCAACGGATCATGCCGCGCGCTATACACTAAGTTCCAGTTCCAAGAAAATCGATCTTACAACTGCGTATACCATGAACCACCAGTCCGCTCAGCATCTATTAATTTGTCACAATCATTTTATTCATATCAAAATTAGAAAAATTACATGATTCAGTCTCCACTGCCTCGCAATACAAATCATCACAATTCAGCTTATCAAATCATAAAAATTTGATCAGTTGAGTTCATATTTTCTACGTATGCCTTGAGCCACTTGTATGGTATTTTTGATCTTTCCAGGTTGGTAGGACCACGAGCTACAGGTGTTTGCGAGCTATCATAGCGTGAACTAGGAAACATACTTCGAGCATTTAAATAAATGAAATGCAGCAAGGTCTTCAGCTCATTCATCAGAGTTTCTGTAGATACGTCAAATTCACCGGCAATTCTACTACCTGACGAAATCTTCAGGGATGGGACTCTCTCTTTTTGTTCCTCCAACCACCGTGTAAAAAATGCATTTAGATGCATAAGTTGTTCTTCCGTTCTAATAATAACGTCAGGAAATTTAACCACACATTTCTATCATTGTCATTAGGGTTCTGATAACTGACAGCTTACCTCGTCCGTATCAGACAAGAAACTTTTTCTGGATTTCGGTCACACCTTTCTATGTAGACTAATGAACCCCACAGGAACGCTATGACATTAGTATAATAGCATTGGATTTTTTGGTCGAAGCAAGTTTGAACTAGGATTGAGAAATCATTTTAATGATACAGTACATTCTCAACTTCATGCATTCTAAACATATAAGGTGTGCAAACTGTACTAGTTCGAGAATTGCGCAATTTCAAAACATTTTCCAGGAAATCTTCAATGCTGGCTCCACAAGAGTCTGACGGAAGATTGGAGAGAGTAAAATGTTCAGAGAAATGGCACAAAGCCTGGAAGATTTGCTCTTGAAACTGTTTCACGACCACTTCTGCAGTAAGATTAAAATGTAATTAGAATTCATTCAGCCACAGATTTTTTTAAAGTAAAATAACCTACCATTAGGTGTGAGGGAAGCATAAAAGTTAATCTGACATGACTTGGACCACTGAGGCTTCCCCTCAGAGAGAAGGGATACAAGCACCGAGACTCCATCGTCTCCACTAAATATCAAGGGATGAGGGAAACAAACTATAATCATTGGAATGACATCAAGAACAATGGTAGAAGGAAATTATTCGAAATTATTTGCTAAAATTATCATTTCCTTTGCAAGATATTTGGCGAACCTGACACGAAGAACTTAGAGCCAGCTCGAACTTCAGCATCGCAGCCCTCTTTTACCGTAGATTTTTTTAGCATGTTCACAGACCTTGTTAGGCCGTCAAAATCTTTGGCTGTATTCACCAACTCAGACTTGAAGTGATAGCAAATTGATGACCGTCCTAATTCCTTCATATAAGTTCCATCCGACTTCACAATATTAAGCATAACTGTTGGTAGCTTCTGAGTTCTGTGAAACAAAGACAAAGCACTCAACTTTTTTACACTTAGGAGTAACAAATACATAATGACATGACGTTCCATATTATATCCAAACAAAACTTACAAAGTCCCACAATTCAGAAATGTCGCTCCGAAAATCCATTTATCCAGAATCGGAACTAGAAAAATGTCTTCAGCGCTAAATGAAGATTTCGAATCCGCTGGCGGTACCATTTCCACGTCCCCGGCGCTCCGAAATGCTCCGGGTTCATCGAATACAGGAGCAGCATCACTGTGGACATTTTTCTTCCTCTTGCTTGAAAACAGCCCGGTAGAATTGTTAATGACAGAATCAGTTTTACTCGAAGTGGTGCTATAGACGGGTGGCTTCTCCGGATTCGGTAAACTAGCTACTGAAAGCAGCTCCCCTTCTTCCTGTAGTATCCACCAAAGCTTAAAGTTGTAAACACAAATAGCATTCAATGAAAGAAATTAACTGGCGAAGTCTTTTACTCACCAAAATACCATCACTGAGGAGACCCCGGAGGACGTTTTCAATCTGTTTATCTAGTTTCAAAACATCTTCTTTAACTCTTCGCAGAGAAGACTCAACAGAATACATGTCACATGCACATGCCGTTCTTTATGAACGCCTAATTCCACCCTCATATGATCATTGAATGTAACGATTCAAATGGAAAACTGTATCATCTCCTCATACACATGACAAATAAATCAGTACTTATATTTAGAAGAAATAAATTATACTTTGTATTTTGCGGACAAGATGATGAGTTTACACAGCATGAACTTTCCAGTTTCTGCCTGCGTGTGTCATCCCCAAAAGTCTTCCCTCAATTTGACATTGCTAATCAAGGATATCATTGCGTGTCGTTGATTCTTACAGCTTTTACTTTTGGTGAGCAATCCCGCATTCCCGGAGTCGCACACAGATCCTCAGAATTATCTTTGAGGGTCTCAAAGTGGAGACTGGAGAAAGAAGTAACATTAAGATGGAAAATTAATTTTGAAAACCGAAGACCAGTTGAACAATGCATGTACGCTTCCACGTAGCACATCACTTGCGGGTATTTTCATAGATATATAAAGATATATCTATGAAGATCTAGCGATAAAATAAATATCACGAGATCAGATATTGAGGAGGAATACCCGTTCGCAAAATCTGTTAGGTCTATTATTGCCTTCCAATCTCTTGGACTAGGCCATCCGCTGACCCCGAATGAGTACGGAGTTTTGGCTAAAGGGAAATACATTTCTCGTGAATTCATTGACTAATTTTGTGTGCATTACTCTTAGGCAATCCACAACTATATTCTACACAGAAATGCAGATTTGTACGCAACGAAATAAGAAGGTAAACGGGAAACCGTTGAATGAAATGGCGTCGCGTGGTAGTTAAATATGTAGGCATGAACTGGTTTTTTAATGGCGCATATATCGTTCACACTGAAGCGAAAACAGCATGACAATACGTGAGGTGTGAGGCAGTAGCTCTAATTCAATTTTAATGGAACACAATAGGGGCCTTTTTGTGGAACTTTAGGTGAAAGGTCGCTAGTGTCAGACTGAAATTGACCCCAACAACCCTTAACCCCTGCTACCCCCGCATGCAAAATTTCGTTCCAATTGGCACGTCCGTTCGTGTGTTATCCTGTTAACGAATTTTTCGGAGTTATACTTCAAAGGTTACTGATCTGATTGACCTGAAAATCAATCCCAGCCAACCTTGTACTGCGCCCGTGTAAAGAATTTCTTTCTAAATCGGCCCATCCATTCGATAGTTATAGTGTGGACGGAATGACATTTCTTCCCTCTTTTAGGAATGGCTCCGCCATTAATAAACGGACCCCGGCGCGGTGTAGTAAATATGCACATTTTATATTGGTGGATATATCGCAAACAGTATCACAACACGTGAGCCAATGGCTCTTATGTACGTGTCATGAATATTTTCCGTAATGGAAACTTTGCGGAATATAAGGTCAAGGGTCACTGGTGTGATTGATCTGATCGATTCCAACACCCATTGACCCATGCAGAGTCCCTATAAAAATTTCATCCTTTGACCTGAACATCAATCCCGGACGCGCATAACTAATGGTGAGCACGTAAAAAAAATTGGTTTCCAATCGGCCTGTCCGTTCTGGAGTTATCGTGCGAACGGACGGACAGACATTTCTTCCCTCCTCCAGAAATGGATCCGACATTAATAAATATCATTCTTTTAATCGAGGATACACATATAAAAAATATCAAACAATGGCCTCTTCCAACTACATGAGGCTTTGTACAGCTGAGCTTATAAGCATAAGGTTCTGATTCCTGGCACCTGATTCCTTAACATAGAAAATTCTATCCGTTACAGATTCAAGTCATAATATTGAATTTATTTTATGGCTGAAAATTTCACTTTTACATAAAAAACTAGTTTCTAACACCAGAGACTTTGATTTCAACTACAATTTTGAAAACTAGACCATTTGAAATCATACAAAGTTTGGTGCTGTTATGAGAAAACTAGCCCTGCGATTCCATGTCCGTGCCGGTTTCAGGAGTAAACACAGCATTACGGTTACGAAAACCACTGTCGGTTTTAGCTTAGTTTCCATTCTCGTTTCCGAAAATGCTGTGTTATGACACAAGTCGTGATCAGGTCCATTCTTCTTGGCAGAAATACTTGCCTTTGACAATGCTGTGTGATTTCCGGTTGCATTCATTTATGTTTGATTGAATTAAAGTGAAGGTAAAATATCACTTTAGAGGGAACAATCACCTGTGGCCTCTTAGGAGTTCATTTTTAAGATCTTCCGTCATGGTCCCACCGTCAAAAAGACTTACACCGCAACGATCAATTGTATGCAAATAAGGAGGAACTTTCCGTGTCAAATAGAAAATTAAATCGCTGGTCACCTGTACATATGTCCTCGCCCTCCTCAATGAGTCTCATGCAGGCATGCACATACACACACACACACACACACAACGAGGAAAGTGAAACGTTCAACTTTCGATTCCGTTTTCAATTTCAATGCAATTATGAAATCAAGTGATCGCATCCGGATCCTTCATAAAGTGGCCAGTACCTCGAACAGGAGTAAATCGAAGTGTTGTATGACCTAACTGTGGCAGTGGACACGGGGAGTATAGCTTGGACGTGGACGCATCTGTTGTCTCGCACTCAATTACGCCCTCCGTCAGTCGTCGTCAAGTGTGAAAACTTATGTGCGGCGCGGTGCATGCGACTTCAGGAGCAGCACCCATCAATTACACTCAACCCTTTGAGTTTCTATTCACATTTTTACGTAAAAATACCAGTTTGCACACAGACGTCGGTGGAGGACTTTTATGAGGAATGAAAGTGAAACTCTTTCTATATTGCCTAACGTACTGTTAAATAATTGCGACTCGTAAGTCGTCGTAAGTGCAATGTTGAGTTCCCCCAGTCATCCCTCATAAATATGAACTAGTCATATAGGGATTGCTATCAAGTGTACCCCTCACCTCACAGGCTTCTGTCACATCTTTCATGCACCATTTGCACTCGGAGCACACCGTCGTATATAGTTACCGGCTAAACTCACAGAAGCACAAACACCTGCTTCCAAGCTCACATAGTTCACTCCCCGCTCATTGCACTCATTACGAAGTGTAGTCAAAGTCAATAACAGCAACATCCTTTCTCTCTCCCTTGTCAAATCACTCTTGTTCACACCCTCTGAATTGTATGGCAGTAATAATTATTATTCTTTGTGGGAAACGTCATGCTGCTCCTGCTTACGAAGCACCATCATCGGAAAAGGGAAAACAGCATTAATTCATCACTACCGGCCACTGTTTTTCCTGCGTCAAATACATTTCCATCGTCCGTAATTCCAGACTTTTAGCCAGCCCAATAATTCAGACGCTTAATCCCCAACGTCAGCATCTCATCTCTAAAGGTTATCCGTCCTTAAAGTTGGACTGAGGTTGTACCGTGATGGCCACCAACCTCTAGTTCATCCGTGGAATGCCGGGCCCTTAGAATAATATTGTAATTAGGAATAATAGAAATACTCTGGCCGCCTAGGAACTCAAGGAACGAGTTAACCAGTGATACGGGAGCTACTAAGTCATAGTACAAACAAACAGCCCGATGACTAAGAGCCCATTGATATTCTCTATTCATTTCCCTACTGTTTTAACCATTAGTCCGGTATAGACATATTCGCCTTAGCATCACTTCAAGGTTCAACTGAGAGTGTGACTATCTGAGAAGCATGAAGTCAAGTCATTCTAAGTCCCAACTTAAATTGGGCCACAAAAAATTTTGCTTGTGGAATGAGCAATTAATGACTTTAGTTTCATCATGTTGCATTTCATGAAATTAATAAGCGTCTTTGTATTTTCTTTATCTCACACGTCTCAATACATGCTAGTCGGTCACGTATAGGTAGTACGGGCATAGTCTACCTTACAGGTTCAAGTGAGAGTTTGACTCTCTGAGAAGTATGAAGTCAAGTCATTCTAAGTTCCAACTTAAATTGGGCCACAAAAAATTTTGCTTGTGGAATGAGCAATTAATGACTTTAGTTTCATGATGTTGCATTTCATAAATTTAGCTAATATCCAAAAATTTGCCATTCCTGCTCTGCAATAGTGTTCGGCATTAGAACCCCACGTGATGACAACTTGTCTCCTTACTCACCAACAGTAGCGATCCCGTCTTGGGTTCCCTCCGACATATACAAATGCTTGCTTCCATTCACGTTTCTTCACTGGAAACCATCGAAAACATCACAGTCGACCCCAATATTTTCTTTTCACCTCACTTCCCACAACTTGAGTGGAAAATAATATGCTTCAGGTGAAGGTAAGCCTGTTGATTTTAGACTATAAATTGTGTGGATGATCACAGGGCT
>WJFA01000707.1:0-30904 GCA_009870155.1 Pseudobourletiella spinata
GGTCAGGCCTCAGCTTCTCTCCGTCTCTCTACCCCCCTACCATTCTTATTACCTGCGATTAGCAGGTAATAAGAATGTTGTCGATAATAAGAATGCAGTTTTGTTGTCGGAAAGAGTGGATGCTAATCGCAGGTCTTTAAATTTGGCATTTGTCAGGTTTATTACCTGCTAATTGCAGGTAATAATGTGTGATTTTCTTGAGATGCTCATGCCTATGATGTTTGTGTGCAAGTTTTTGTTAAATTAACTGGACTTTAGATTCACAAAAATTGTAAATGTCCCTCAGCCTGACTTGTAATTTCTTTTATAGTGATTAAAATCATAATCTGTATTAATACATGTTGTTTTGTACATGTGCCTCTTACAGGGAGGTTTCGAGCCATTATGTGGAGCCCTCGCCTTTCACGGCTGCCGACAATATTATTGTTCATTTGGACTTGGACTGCGCCCAAGTACAAGAAGAGATTTTGCACCAGGGACTGTACGATCTATTGGACAAAGACGTACCAATCGTGGTCGCGAAAAAGAACGGCGGGTACGTTCAGTCAGTTTTATGATTATGAATAATCTGACATCGAATATCATATTACAATTACGTTAGAGGAAAAACTAGTTAGTTAAGTCGCTAAGCGCAATCACAATCAGTCGGAGTGGCAATTTTTGGAGTAAAATGCTTTTAACTACAACAATCCGCTTATTCAATTTCTAGACTATTGTCGGTGAACTACACAGCATTAAGGCTGGGAATAAAGCGCGCGAACGAGGAAAACCGAAATGTCGAGAGATTAAAGAAGGATTATTCAGATTTGATAGTCATCAATCCCCTGAAAAGATTTGAACGCGAGGACACCTTCACCAAGGAAAAATATCACAGTGAAGTGTTGAAAGCGGTGATGCAATACAAGAAAACGCTAAAACATCCGAGCTATATTAAAGTGGAAAAGGATGCGAGTGACGCGGCTTACATTGACGTTACCAAATTGGTACGACAACGTTGTGGGCTTAACCGGCACAGGCTGAATGTTCCGTTTCAGTCTCGACTTGAACCGCTCGTTTCCGCAACCAAAAATCATCCTAACCCGCACTACCATGGCCAACATGCAATAACTTTCGTCGGATCTGAATCAAATCTTATTGGGGAAGACTTGCGTCACAGAGTTTTTGAGTGGAAGATCAATGGAGAAGCTGTAAATATGCAGCTTATACATGGCGCTGCCATAGCAAATGCGATCTTAAACGTCATCAAGTGCCGCACGAAGTTGCAGGCCTCCGCTGGTGTAGCGAACACCAAACTGTTGGCCCGGATCGCATGCCGAATGTATAAGCCACAAAGTTTAACTGTTGTTAACGCAGAAGCCATCTGTAGAGTACCAGACCTCTTCAAAATCCAAGAAATTCGTGGATATGGACTCAAGAGTCGTTTAGGGCCAGAGCTCGCAAAAAATGATCTTGTGACCTTCGCAGACATTCGGAAAATACACATGGATAAATTAACCGACAAGCTCAGTAAAATCTTCGAGGAAATAAATCTGCAGCGTCAGCCAGACACCGAAGCAAGGCTGTTAAAAAAATTTTCCTACGGCAGGGATGACAAAAAAGTTACGCATGACGTGCTGAAGAAACGAATTGAACTTGTAGAGACAATCAGAGGTAAATGAAGTGTTTATGCAGGATTATTGACAAAGGTTTAGCACTGCCGTAATTCGGCTCATTTTCTGGTTACAGGTGACCTCAGCGAAATCCAAAATATCATCTTAAATCAATCCAAGGACTTGGCGGACCGGTTGCAATACTATCACCAAAACTGGAACCACTCTCCTAAGAGAATCGGTGCTAGAATTATCTTCCGCAGCGAAAAATGTCCGCACAAATTAAATGTGGGCCGAAGTGACTACGCAAGCATTTACAGTCCAATTCGTAATTTTATCGATGATGAGGACAAGAATGGACGCCGACATGATATTTCGATGGTGTCAGTCTGGGCGAAATTCTGAGAGTTTTTATGATCAGATGATAGTTCGTAGTGCGTGGAAGCAATCTCGCTCTGCAGTTGCTTTCTCCAGCCGTAGGTATTTGGTACTCACATAGACTGCGTGAACTTTGTGTTTAGGGCTATCAGTTACCAAATCCTGAGATTAAGTTGGATATCCGTATTGTGGAAATTGATGTTTATGCAGTCACATCTGAGTTGATGGTTGCCGCTAGAAGTCACATTCAGTGGACTGACTTGATACCTAGTAAATTCAAGTTCTAGGTACTTTCACATTTAAGTTCACATTCTCTTTATTGTTATTCCGTTGCAGTAATTTTGAAATGATACACTTTTCAATTTTGGTCTCCTAAAATGGATCGGTTGCAGGGAAAAGTTACGTTCGGTGAACTGACATGATGCCTAATAACTTCTGCACAAGGTTTGGTACACTTGGGTAGAAGTAGAGTCGCATTGTTGTTATCCTGTTGTAACAACTTGAATAATAATAATAACTTTATGATATACGCCTCAATTTACGTTTCCATCCTGTTCGTTCTTATTTGAATGTCTATATTATAGGTTGTAAGGCCGACGAGGCAACTCCATATTCCACTCCGCACTATGCCACTCGTGAACCCAAATGTTACGGAGGTGTATTTCATTAATTCCACCATTTCACCAATACATCATTTACCAGCTTAACAAAATTTGACAAATTCAAATTGACTTGATAAAACAAATTTTCTGTCTCCACGTAGTAGTTGGCGGTGCGAATAAATTGTATATTTGATCACTGATCACATGAAGTACCATTTAAAGTCAGGGGAGTCGAATTAGGATTCCATAATCTTTTGCGGCTGCAAGACTCGTACGTCTTTCTTATTTGAGATGGGTGCGATGAGCTTCAAGGAAAAACTTTTTTCGGGGAAAACAGAAAAGGGTTCATTATCGACCATCACCAATAATAGTGCTGCGGTAAAGCGTTTTTTAAAACAACTGACGCGCCTTCAATAAAGTCCGGCATGGCAAAGAAAGTATTGTCCATGGTAAAGTAACCCTATATCTTCCATGAACAGTGGACAAACCAATACCTCCTCCCTTCCATGACAATACTGTTAATTAACGAATTCAAATAAATAAGCAAATTGAAATAAACCTATAACTACTACTACCTATACCTACAGGTTAATAAGTTCCAATGAAAGCATTTGCGGTATGTTCTTCGTGAAAAAAGCCGTAAGTACAATTTTGTGCCGTGCTATGCAGATGACGACATTTCTTAATGGCATCTCCTCCTGAAGTGAGTACTAGTGAGTATTACTTCTATGTGCTTACAAAATTAAATAAATATGGCGAGCTGTCGCTCTCAGCAAACACCAAACATTACATTCAGAAAATCACGGACGAAAAGGTGACCCCGACGAAAGCCATTTTTTAATTCTCAAATTTATTAAATCTTCATCGTTTCTGTCTTAATTTAGAGTTCCTACAAGTCTCTCAGGCAGATTGGCAATTGGCAATGAGCACAAATAACTATGATTATTTTGCTTATTTTTCCACCCGCCAAACTTGCTTAAGTGTGTGCGGCTGACTGACACATTGGTACACTTTTCTTGTAACGGATTTGACCAGCGGTGTGATGTGAGATCAGTAATTTACTCTGATAGCCGTAAGTTCAGCTGTAAAATGCATTATCCAACATTACCACTTTCATCTTCAGCCTACGAGAATCGCAACAACTCAGCGCGAATGGATCATTTAATCGTTGAATAACCGGAAAATAATAAGTTTTTGATGATTCGCACGGTGAAGTCAAGATTGCTCAACTATCCCTCTTGTCACGACCCACTTTTCTCGCACTACTACTTCAAGACACAGAGACCCAGCCCACGAACAAACTTCTCGACTTCATATGAATACCAGTTGTACTACTACTAAGAATGTTAATAAAGTTGCGGGGCCAAAAATAAAAGGTATACATATGACACAAGCGAAAAAATATGTTGAAAAGTTGAAGCATTATAGATAGTGAGTTAGTGCGAACTGAGAAGGGTGTAAATTGAAAATCACAAAATCACCCCATTTGGCTCTGTACCCCCTCCCACACACACACATATTGCGTAGTACCGAACAGTGATGTGGAATCAAAATACCAGAAAAATCGGTGAGCCACTGAGACAGTGCCACTAAAACCTGGTAAAGTAAATTTTTCCTCCGTTTGAAATAACTTTTATTTATAATAGGTTTCTCCATGTTTTCATTCAGTGTAATCACGCTGCAAAATCTTCCTTTCTTCCTTTCGTATTTGCACAGACGGGCATTGGCAGGTGTTCATAAAATGACAACTGCAATTATGCTCCTGCGGAGAGTAAACACACTGCAATGAAGGAAGTGTGATGCGTGTGTACCGGGTACACCAGGCCACGGAGGCAGCAGATCAGCAGAAACGATTGATGATGAATAGAAAGCACATTCACATTAAATTCCTGCCCAGCATTCAAATCAAGCAGTACGATCACAGAGTCTCGGCTCGCGGAGTTCACATGATAGATGACGGCTCTCACACAGTCAGGCTCGTGCTCATGGTGAAGCATAATAAAATCGTCAGCAATTGTTTTATGATGAGAGATTCCAACAGAATGAATACAAATCCTGGTACTTATTCCAATCATTACTTTTGCTGCCAGTTCAATATACACATATAGCTGAATGCGTACTACTATCGAGGATGATGAAGAGTTTAGTATGTACTCCTCACCACTCCAACCATTGAATGTGAAACGCTTTGGACCTCTTAGAATATTGATGTGACGAGGAGTGTCAAGTCATTATGGATTATTCTTTAATTTTATATGTACATATATATGTAGAAGTAAATAATTTTTGCAGGAGAGTAGTACAGGGTGTCCCAAAATGATGTATTCGATTTGTTTCGGGAAAAAAATCCAAAATTCTCGAGCGAGGACTACAAACTATGGCTCAAATTAAAGCCGAGTCTTTGGGATTACATCTCCTAAAGTATCGCCGAAATCGCCAGGCTCGTTTGAAAATAGGAACCGGAAAATGGTTTTTGAGGGTTTTTTAACATGGGCGTAAACGGCAGCTTCAAATCCATTCACAGGCCAAACGGTTTAACACACATCCATGAGTTTGGACTTTTTCGAGAGCTAAAGACAAGAGTAATTCATATTTAGGGTCGAAAGGTCATGTTGTAATTTTCTGAATGTCGGGTCATCGGAGGTCACATTCTCAGATGACCCATAATTTTAACCAAAAGGTTAGATTGCTCTTGTCATAAGCTCTCGAAAAAGTCCAAATTCATGGATGTGTGTCAAACCGTTTGGCCTGTGCATGGATTTGAAGTTGCCATTTACGCCCATGTTAAAACACCCCCAAAAATCGTTTTCCGGTTCCTATTTTTAAACTGGACTAGTGATTTCGGTGATATTTTAGGAGATGTAATCCCAGAGACTCAGTTTTAATTTGAGTCATTGTTTATAGTCCTCGATAGAGCAGTTTGGATTTTATTCCCGAAACAAATCGAATACATCATTTTGGGACACCCTGTATATCGACTAATACACAATCAGACCAATCCTTTGCCCGCGTGAAGATTCTTGACAGAGTAGCACGGAGTTGGCCCTCCTCGGATTTGCGGTTCTCTATTTCGTTGCCCACTTAGATCCCTTCTTCTTATGACTAATGCTATTAGGATTTTTAGCAGCTGCCTGTGCGTGCGGGATCTAGAAGGTGGAAGTTTCATTGTGAGGATTCTTGGAGCCCGTGTCACCATTGTACCCCATTTGACCGGTGCCAGGTGAAATATTTCTATACCGTCCGCCTGGTACGATTGGCCTGTTCAAGTTTAACAGCACAGATAACATTAAGGTCGAACTCTTCCGCGTGAGTCTTGTAAAGTGTTAGCATCTGGGACGCGGAAAAGATGTACTCGGAGTGAGTGGAGCAGGTATGTCGTTTACACATCTGAATGCGGTTACTATACCTAAACTTGTTTTCACTGCCTATGGATGATGCTCCGAGAGCACAGAAAAACAAGGTCTTCGGAAGCTCGCCTTCAGTTACACAGTTTCACCGTGGCGCGCAAAGACAGCGACTCCAGTGGGTTCGAATCTGACAGCCGGCAACGAGGTACAGTGGTATTGCTGGCGCCGACGTTAACTGAATATTTACACATTTTCGCCTAGCCAACCTGACTCCCCTGTCTTCGTAAAGATCCTAAAAAATATATTACACTGTCAGCCACGTAAGTTCTTTTGCCAAGCAAAAAAATAATTAGGAGCCAGCGAGGTCCGGATCCTGTTCGCATGCAAAGGAGTAGAGCTTGTAATCAAGGGTTTGGGAATCTTTTACCGGAGAATTCCCTCCCAGTTTGTGCCTCACTCTCTCCTCCACGTTCCGACATCTCCACAGCATCATTGACGTTGAATTATACGAAGCTACTGGTACCTCTGATCACAGAACTTAAGCAGCAGCATCTTACCTGCAAGAGATGAGACACGGTTTGGGATGAGATAAAAAAGCATGTAGTATATAGTGTGCATAAAACATATGTGCATATTTCCTCTTATTTTATCCTTATATCATCTCCCCAGTGGTTTCCTTTATGCTTTGTTTTCATTCCGCAGTGATATCTGTGGCAACTGGCAACAAGTAGGTGTATTACTTTCATTCTCGCCATGAACTCGTCGCTGTACAAAAGCAAAGTGCTTGCATGCGGCCTCAACTGTTTTCCTAGTGTTGTGCGTTAATCCATTTTACAGAGCAATCCCTTGACGTTCAGCAGCAGTCTCTGGCTGCCGAGGGGGATCATCATCATCAGAAGGAATCATCGGGGGAATGTGCAATATCTTCACTCACCGCATGAAAACTTCAGCTCTCACCTCCGTGTGGAAAAGTTTGAATGGAGGAGTGGCTCTGAAGCGGTGGTAGTGATTATTTTTGTAGGTGATTAGTGACGACGGTTACAGTTCAGTGCTGAGTTCAGAAAATATTTCATTCAAATCTGAAATAATTAGCGCAATCAGCTAAGGCGCGTGTCCGCAAGGAGGTGTGTCACTGCCGGTTTCGTATAGAGAGGAAGATAGGCGTCATTTGTAACAATGGGTTACCGTCTGAAGCCAGTTGTGATAGTTGTGATAGCGGCAATTACCTCGGCGTTGTTTATATGTGTCGGCCTCCTGGCGTACAAGTTGAAGACATCAGGCTCAGTATCGGATCTGTGGGGACTGCACGCGAGCCACACGAGCTCGGATGATCCTCTAATGTACGAAGAACAACCCATTGAAGATGGAGTCGGACCAATGTTAGAATCATTGTTTCTATTTTTACATTTTACGCAACAGTTTGCAAGGGAAGATTATGATGATCTACTTTAGTGACGGGATCTCCCTATCTGACTGGGAATTCTAATAATGCAGCTATGCATACGTCACATTTGGCCGATTCTGAAGTTCACCTCACTCAGAGTTTTAGGCGGGAACTAGAAGTCTTGACAAGAAAGGAATATTTCAAAATTAGAGTTAAGCGTGTAACATTTGCGAGGAAATCTGTCGCAAGTAGCAAATGCTCAATGGAACTGTGGGCTAATATGTATCTTTCCGTAGCTGCGACGTTGCGAATCATTCAAGTAATTCTATTTTTCCATTATTGTGACTCGAACAGAAACAGTAGTCAAGAAGAATGGGCTTGGAATATACGGCTCAATCCGGCCGTTTACCCAGTTCATTACAGATTACATCTACACCCAGACTTCGAAAGAGGGGTTTTTACAGGGTAAGATTGATTTGCGTGTTAAATCATGACATGCTTCAATATACACAGCAAGCGAAAATTTTTCCCTGTCATTTTGGATTCCAGACATGTATCTATTGAACTCAATGTCACAGCCACATGTGATCACATTCGACTGCACACGAAATACCTTAACATCAGTTCAACCGAACTCTTTGAGGTAGGGGCGAAGAGCCCAGTTCAAATCAAGGTAAAGATTTCATCGATTTTTCATTGTCTTGCTATGCCGAATTTTGAAATTAAAGTTAAAGCATTGATTTTGTCGGGCACAGAATACGTTTGAGCATGACGCTAACGAATATTGGGTGGTTGAGCCGAAGGAGGAGCTGACGTCGTCTGCGTACAACCTTACGCTTCATTTCAACGGCAGTCTGACAAGGGGCATTGTAGGATTCTATCGGTCCCAGTACTTTGATGCCGCCACGAATACTACCAAGTGATTATATATAGTGCCCAACTGTAGTACAAATCATGTGATAAATTTTAGTGGGAACTGTAACTTATGAAATTGAATTGGAAATGCTTTTACAGGTACGTTGTGAGCTCCAAATTTCAGCCCACTTACGCCCGCCGTGCATTCCCATGCTTTGATGAGCCATCTTTCAAGTCTACCTTTAAAGTGTCCCTTGTAAAACCCTCAGATCTGACTGCATTGAGCAACATGCCAATTGAAGTAGGTGAACATTACGTTCAAGCTATACGCTGTGGTCCACAATTAGAACTCAACAATCACTATTTTAATGGCAGGGTGAAGAGGCCCACGAAGAAGGGGATTTGACAGTTGTTCATTACCAGAACTCCGTACCCATGGTAACGTATCTGGTTGCATTTGCAATCGGAGATTTCGGCTACAGAGAAGGAGTGACACAATCAGGGATCCCAGTTCGAATTTACGCCACGTCCCCCAATGTAAATTCTAAAATGCGACTAATTGTTGCTATTCTTCGTACTGAATTTCTCATGATTTGATATAACTAGGCCAAATATGCCGAATACGCAGCATCCATAACACCTAAAATCGTGGATTACTTTGAAGATTACTTCGGAATTAAATATCCTTTGCCAAAATTAGGTAAGAAACCTAGTGGTGATGATGTACGAACCTTATTTGATTTGAACAGTAAACTCAGTTTACTCATGGTTTATGGAGTTTTCTCGTGGGATTTGAACAGACATTATCGGAGTTCCTGATTTCGTCTCGGGTGCAATGGTGAATTCCCAATTGTCTCAAATGCTAGCAAAATGCTCTCCACAGGCTAATCTTAAATGCTTATCCACAGGAACATTGGGGTTTGATCTCTTTCCGTGAACTGAATTTGCTCCACAATCCAGAAAAGGGATCACCAGCCACCAAGCAACGGGTCACTGCCGTCATTTCCCACGAGCTCGCTCACATGTGGTTCGGGAATTTAGGTAAAGAACAAGGCGGTATATATAATGCCTTCATATAGAATTCAAAATAAAGTGTGATCCATGAGTAGACATTAATAAATTAATCACTTTTGGACAGTGACCCTCAAATGGTGGAACGACCTGTGGTTGAACGAAGGGTTTGCGAGTTACATGGAATATGGAGGAATGAATGCTGTGCAGCCAGATTGGGAGATTGAAAGCCAGTTTGTCAGCTTAGATCTCGCCCCAGTTCTGCAACTGGACGGCCAGCTTAGCTCCCATCCCATAGTCCAGCATGTTTCCCACCCAAATCAAATCAACGAAATTTTTGACACCATCTCTTATCAAAAGGTGGTGTTCTAAACTTTAGAATTGTTGTTGTCTCCAATGGATGGGAATTTTTTTTGAAGAAATTACTTTATTTACAGGGTGCCTCCGTTATTCGCATGCTAAAATATTTCATGGGACCGAAAAACTTTCGCGACGGTGTCTCTAAGTTCCTGAAGAAGTTTGCTTTTAAAAATGCCGTAACGAAAGACTTGTGGGATGAGCTCCAGTCTGAAGCTCCATCAGGTGTCAATATTTCCTTCGTCATGGACACCTGGACGCGTCAAATGGGCTATCCTGTTCTCACCGTATCCTCGGATACGGCTGGCACGGTGTCTGTCTCACAGCAGCGCTATTTTGAGAATCCTGACAAGCGCAGTGCTACTCAGAAGTCTCCTTTCGGATACAGATGGGAAATACCTCTATTGATCTCCACCTCCGAAGGCCCCAGCTCCACGCAGCTCGTATGGCTACCTCTCGCACAAAAATCAGGTATATGGCGGCATAAATTGACTCCTCCCAAGAGCTGTGGCCTGTGGCTATGCATTCGTCGCGGAGTCAGCTGAGAAACTAAATCTGCACAAACGCTAATAATTTCTTACTTTATTTTGCAGTGACTTTAGATGCTAGTAGTGCCACCTCTTGGATAAAAGTAAATACTGGGCAGCTTGGCTACTATCGCGTCAAATATGAATTGAATTCCTTGCAAAAAATCAGCCGAGATTTCCACGCCAAGTTCAGCCCGGAGGAGCGCTGCGGACTTGTTGATGACGCTTTTTCATTGGCATTTGCAAACTACACGGAATATGGAAGTGCTTTAGAATTGGGTTTAGAAATGAAAGACGAAACGCATGTCGTGCCTTGGAAATGTGCGGATAATCATTTCCGCAAGCTACTGTCACTCCTCAACTATGCTAGCCCGGACAACTATGGCTTGTATAGGGTACAGATATATTCCTTTAGCCTTATATATTATGCATTCCTGTAGTTCTATTTTGATTGCGGCAAAGGTAGATAGTAGAGTTCTCTAAATTGGATATTTAATGTCATCTGAAATAGAAATATTTGAACGAAATCACTGAAGCTCTTTATAAGCGTTTGGATTGGACGGATAGCGAAGCAGATCCTCATTTGCAAAGGTTATGGCTTAGGTGGAACCTATCATACATTCGAAATGATAAGACGCTAACATTCATTTGGAATTCCAAATAGGCTGCTCAAACCAAGACTGATTTCCCTCGCTTGTGAACATGGTAACCAAGAATGTCGGAACCAGGCGAAGACTATTTTCTTAGAATGGCTCAAAAGCGATGCCTACATTGTACCGATAAATCTTAGGGGAGTTATCTACAAATGGGGTGAGCCAATATTTTCTCCGTTTATTTAACATGCGGTTTATTTTATGCGCACTATTTATTTCATACCCTTTGCGGCTCATGCCTAAGTGTCTCTATTTTTGCAGGTGTCTGGCAAAGTGATGATCAAGTTTGGGACAAAGTTTGGCAGCGCTATCTGAAAGAAGAGGATCCTGCTGAAAAAGTGACATTGTTGCAGGCCTTAGCCTCCAGTCAAGAACCATGGGTTATTTCCCGCCTTCTGGATTACGCAAAGCACGAGACCCTCGTTCGGCGGCAGGACTATTTCATGCTGAGTAGGTTTATAGCATCTCATCCAGTGGGGAATTCAGTTCTATGGAATTATTACAGGTAAATTGCCAGTTTTTCGATGCTGTATTAAATGCCACATTAGACAGCACAATTCCTAGGGCCAGGGCTTGATGATCAATCTGATTTTGCAGAAACCAAATGGATTATCTAATCGATCGCTTCACTCTGCAAGATCGCTATTTTGGCCGGATGATCTCGGACATCACAAATTATTTTACTACGGAGACTCAGCTGGAATCGGTAACTTATCCTCAAACCCATACCATACCCTTGTCTCACACCAGGGTGTTTGCCAAGGGCAAGGGTGATAAATAGATAGGTTTTTGCAAGTATTCTGTGCAGAACCAGAATCTCAATTGTTGCTCCATCTACATGTTCCTGTTGAAAATTTTCTTTTAGATGCAGATATTCTTCAGCCGGTATCCGGAGGCTGGTGCCGGCACGAGAGCAAGAGAATCCGCCCTGGAAAATGTACAAAACAATATTTTATGGACTCGACGTAGCTTGAATTCAATTAGTGGGTGGCTTAGGTCACGTTATTAAATTATGTACTCTCTAAGACCTTCAGCGTGTACAAAAAAACTAATAAGTGGACACATTGTGTATGTTTGTGCAATAAAGTCTTATTTTCCTCTGTAATTTTTACGACAGAAAGATTTTCACTAGAACTTCATAGCTTGTTAGAAACTCGTCATAAACAGTGTAACCCGAGGACACAGTGATAAATGAACTATGCAGGCGATCAAGCAGTAACTCTCGGGAGTGATCCCGCTGAAATTGCCCCCTCTAATAAATATTTCTTTATCAGAAAAGCTACGGGTTGAAGAGGACGAAGTTGGAGCCTAAAGCGAGCATTTCAACGTTTGCCTCAATTAAGACAAGATTCATTCCCTGTGAAAACGTTCTAGTGTGAATGTGATGTGAAAAGTCTGAGAGTGTAGATTAAATTAAAGGATACACACGTTGCAAAACAGAAATATTTTAGAAATGCCATGTCATGGAAATTTCTGTTCCGTGCTTTTGGATTGCAGTGCTGTACCTACGTTGCGGTTGGATATATACACCGTGGCTCAAAGCTAATGCATCACATTTGTTTTCATTCTACAGAATTCGATCGTCACAAACAGAACAATCAGTTTTAAAACTAATAGCTACTTTATAATTTTTTGACATCACAGCCATCCAGATGCAGACCATTTCACTGGTCCATAAGATATGCGATAATGCCCTTCAAAATTACAAGCTCTCGGCTTTTTAGTTCATGTGTAACTGTAACAAACCGATGTTAGTATCTAAAACGTCTTTTTCAACACCTCCATTTCCCGCATCCATCACTTTGGGTGGTGGCTTCGCTTCTTCTATTTGGAGGGTGGCCCCTCAGCTTTCTATTAGCTATAGCTTCAATTAGAGCCAAACATATTGAAACAAGCGGCGTTCGGTCTCTGAATGAACATAGGAAAAGTGGCCCAAAGTTTTAGGACGCCTGGTATATTAAATGAGCGACATTCCTTTACGACGAATCATGTCGGCTCACATATACAAATCAACAGTCAGCAAATATACCTTTTTAGGCATATCTTCTAATGCGCCTCATTGGTAGGATGTTTCAGGGTGAATGTTATGCATACAAGTAGTCTCATAATTTACATGCGTAAAATATAGATATGCAATTATTAAACTGTGAATGGTTACATTACAACAGGAAACAAATTAAATTAAGTCATCAGAGCCCTTCCTTCTGGAAAACGTTTGAGTAGCAGCGATCATTTGGATAAAACCTAATATAGCCCCTTCATAATTTCCAGACATAACACCGTGAATCAAAGAGGCCAGGAATTCCTATTGGATTGGGCTAATCTAATATTTGCTATGAGGGTTGAGTTGAGGGATTAATTTGAATGTTATTCGCGCAGAGGGAGTTCATAGAGCGCATCCGTTCGGTAGCATATTGGCAGCGATTGTTGAGGGTTCGGGTTGCCGGTGCGGAAGCTAATACGGTGGTAACACTGCTACTATTGCATAGTGCGAAGGACAAACAGAGAGGATCTCAATCAGGAGGATTGACAAAAAGGAAATTCACGTACACAATGGTAAAGCGGGGGTAGGTAAACTCCATTTTTATTGCAAGTTCATTGATAGTCCATGATTGTTGGTGCTAGCCATTTGTTCTTTATCGATTTAAGTTGTTCCCTTGTCTTAAAAGTATTTTTATTGGTCATGGTTATCGCGAAAGAGACTGTTTAGCTCAATTTTACGTGAAAATGGAGAAAGTACATAATTATAGAAGAAACCAGTATGAAATCAAGTTGGTGGATCTTGCTCGGAATTAAGGATTTAACCGCACTTACTTCATCCTTGCCGTGTGGTATAGTTGAAAGTTTTTAGGTGCAATTTAAGCTCTCATATCCACGATCTATTTTGTAACACATTAAAATTACAAGGATAATGTGGAAATGTGTTGCATATTTCGTTCAGAGATCGTATAGATCGTGCATATGCAAGCTGCGGAGATACATTTGAATATCACCGGGACGAGGTCTTTTAAAATCATGGAAACAGTTCACAGCTCGTCTCCAAGCGTTTTATAGAATTCAAATTTGGCTATTGCAATTTATGATTAATGATTATGCTAATGATGGCAGAATTATCTGCATTTAGAGTGAGTGTAACAGATTCTAATATTCAAACGTATATGGAACTGTTGTTGAAAATATTTTTAGCGTAGTTGTATTGTATCGTGTATTAGCTTCATTGATGGCCGCACTGATGATTGTTTTTGTTTAAGTTGGCAAGACAAGGGAAGTAAAAATGGGTAAACGGTGTGGGACAGTTCGTGAAGATGCCAATGCTGATTGTGGGTAGTGGTTATTAATTGATTAATACCTGCATTACAAGATTAATGCAAAGTTTAAATCTCCCTTGAACTTAATCATAGTTTCTCTACCGGTAATTGCAACCCGAATTATTTTATTTTAACCTTATATTAAATATCTCTTACAGCGGTAGGACGAGAGGTGCTTGGAACCATTATGTGGAGCCTTGTGAAACTTTCACGGCTGAGGATAGTATCATTCTTCATGTGGACTTGGACTGCGCCCAAGTACAAGAAGAGATTTTGCACCAGAAACTGTACCACTTATTGGACAAAGACATACCAATCGTGGTAGCGAAAGAGAACGGCGGGTACGGTTCTATCAGTTTTACTATATCATGACTACTCTGACATCGGTTATTGTTACAGTTAGCTACATAAGCTAGTTAAGTCAATAATGGTAGAGATCACATTCGGTAGGCGCTGTTTTTGTCATTTTATGAGTGTGACCCGTTTAGAATTTTCTGAAAATATTATATGATCCTTTCATTTAATTCTTAGACTTTTGTCCGTGAACTACACAGCATTGACGCTGGGAATAAAGCGAGCGAACGAGGAAAACCGAAATGTCGAGGAGTTGAAGGAGGAGTATCCTCATTTGATAGTCATCAATCCGCTGAAAAGATTTGGGCGCGAGGACACTTTCCCGAAGGATAAATATCACAATGAAGTGTTGAAAGCCGTGCTGCAATACAAGAACACCCTCAAATATCCAGATTCCATCAAGGTGGACAGGGATTCCAGTGATGCTATGTACATTGACGTTACCAAATTGGTACGACAGCGCTGTGGCCTGAATGTGGTGAACCTTCCGTTTCAGTCTCGACTTGACGCGCTCGTTTCAACGACCAAAAATCATCCTAATCCGCACTACGATGGGAACAAAGTAACTATCATGGTGGGACCGCATGAAGATCTGTTTGGCGAATATTTACGTGGTAGAATTTTTGAATGGAAGGACTATGGAGACGCAGTAAATATGCAGCTTGTACATGGCGCTGCCATAGCAAATGCAATCTTAAACGTCATCAAGGAAAAAACGAAATTACAAGCCTCCGCCGGCGTAGCAAATTCAAAATTATTAGCCCGAATCGCATGCCGCATGTTTAAGCCACAAAGTGTAACTGCTGTGAACGCAGAAGCCATCTGTAGAGTACCAGACCGCTTCAAAATTCAAGAAATTCATGGATATGGACTCAAGAGTCGTCTGGGGCTAGAGCTCGCTAAATATGGACTTTGTACGTTCAAAGACATTCAGGAAGAGCACGGGGATGCATTAACCAACTGTCTCATTCACGCCTTCGAGCAACTGAACGTACGACGTTCACCTCAAGCCGAAGCTCAGAAGTTAAAACGATTTGCCTACGGTAGGGATGATAAAAATGTTACTGATGATATGCTGAAAAAGCGAATTGAGCTTACAATGCCAACAAGAGGTAAATGAAGTTGTAATGAGAGGTTATTTGGGGAGGACTGGATCTAAGCTGTTCATGTTCTGTTTACAGGTGAGACGTGTTACGGGCCCTTCAAAAATAACATATTGAATTTAACCAAGGACTTGGCGACGCGCCTCAGTTATTATCGTCAGAACTGGAACTACTCTCCCAAGAAAGTCGGTGCCACAATTATCTTCAACACCGGAAAATGTGCGCACCCACTGAACGTGGGCACCCGATGTGATTACGCAAGCTTACACAGTCAAATTCTTAATTACATCAATCATGAGAATATGAACGGACGCCTACATGAAATCTCGAAAGTATTAGTCTGGGCGCAATTCTGAGAGCTTGCATGATCACATGATAGTAGAAGAGATGTTGCTCCGACAATGCTATATCGTGCAGAAGGAATTTTGTACCCACGTAGACATGGGGCAACTACGTGAACTATGTGTTTAAAGTAATTAGTTCGCCGAATCATGAGATCTGTGAACAGGGATTAAGTTGGATGTGTGGGTTGTAGGAAGTGATATTTGCGTAACTACCAGTTAAAGTAAACCACATGTGAGTTAATGGTTGGGGATAAAGTAGGCTAACCTGACACCTAACAATTTCTAGTAATTGACGATATCACTTAGGTGCACGGACATTCTCAATGTTGTTACCCCATTGGTAAATTTGAAATAATACACATTTCAATTTTCGTTTCCGTTCCATTCGATCTTATTGGAATGTCCATTTGGCATATCGTACCATGGGTCAATGAAATAACTTACCACTACTAAAGTGCCACCACAGCACCCATGATTCAAAATATTACAGATATAATAGCATTTCATTTATTGCACCGGAAATCCACCACCACCTTTGCAGAAGTTGAGCAATGCAAATTGAGACTTCATAAAACTAATTCTCTGTCTTCAGGAAGCGGCGCGAAGAAACTATCTACGTAATCACGTGAAACTTCTTGTACAGTTGGGGGATCCCATTTAGGACTCTGATCCTTGTCCACCAGCAAGGCTCGCACACCTATTATATTTGGGGAAAATATGATCAGTTTCATGCCATAATTTTTTCACGAAAAAGCAACAACGGGCTTACTATTACTGACAAAGTAAACGTGTACTGACACTGACATACCTTCAATAAAGTCATGGGTTTCGCAGCAACGTTGTGATAGCCGATATTCCATTTTAAGGCACTCTTGAAAGTCCATCTCACCGCCATTTTCCAGTGCCTTAAAAGTGACTTTTAAAGAAACTGGGGACATTTTTTTAAGAGAGGACAAGATTTCCTGCGTCCAGCTCGAACTATCCTTCTCGAGATTTTCAAAAATTTCCTCCACACTCTTTGCGCTGAAGTGCCTGTTGATTGTCTCAAGTTTGTCTTCCAAACTAAAAGGGAGCTTGGTTTGCGGGCATTGGTCATGATAATGCTGTAGTATCTACAAAATCCAAATTCTCTTAGAGAAGACGGCAAACAGGTTTCATTGCTTCCCCATACGTTGCTTACAAGTTTACCTTTTCAATGTCAGCAACACTGGAATTTTTCTTGTCTAAAGAGATTAAATCCTGTTCCAAAAATTCCAACAAATCTGCATTGCACATGTGGGTAGCGATTCCAGCTCGAAGATTGTCGGAACCCTTCAAACGATACCCTGTAAGTGCCAAAAATAGACCTAGTTTCCCGCCGAGCCGTGGAAGAAAGTATGTTCCTCCCACATCAGGGAACAGGCCGATGGCAGTTTCCGGCATGGCAAACAACGTTTTCTCCGTGGCAACCCGATACCTTCCATGGACAGACAAACCAACACCACCTCCCATGGTGATGCCATTCATGAGGGCAATGTAAGGAATGTAATAAGTTCCGACGAGAGCATTTAACGTATATTCTTCCCGGAAAAAGTCTTTGTACAGTTCTGTGCCTTGCTGGGCAGATATCGTCACTTCTCGTACATCACCTCCGGCACAAAATGCTTTGCTCCCTGGAAAACCAAAATTATCAAGTAAACCAATTTAACTTTTTGTCTCCCTCCATCATCTACAACAAAAAATTAACCTGCTCCTTTGATGAGTACAAATTTTTGCGATGATTCCCATTCCTTCAGAATAGGATAAATCTTCCGTATCATAGACAAATTAAGTGCATTTAACGCTCTCGGCCGGTTCAGCGTAATAATTCCCTTCTGATTCACGCTCTCCAAGATCACCTCAGCCTCCTGTGCATCTTGGTTGGGATTTTTGTGGCCTTCCGCAGCAGATTGTTGGGCACTCATACTTAGATTCGCTACAACAGAAATATTCAAGATAATCTCAAACCTCAATCACTGTAATAATAGTTTCAAATTCCACTTCCAGCGGAGTAGATGGTTCACATGCTTTCACACGGGAAACCTATTTCAGTAATAATGAGAAATTTGTTCATTCAAAAATGCAAGTCATACCGCTTGCAGTTTTGTGCCAGCCGCTGAACTGTGTTGAAAGCTTTGTGCTTTGACTGTGATTAACATCCAAGTTAACTCTTCGTAAAAAACTACCGATAGAACCTTTCGCACTGTCCAAAATAAAACCCCCCAACCGGTTCATGATTCCCGTTTTTCGCTCTACGTTGTTGCAGTATAATTTAGTCTAATTTTTACGTATTACGATCGGAGAAAGTCAGGGCTAACTGAGTGAATACTGGCAACATTACTCCGTCACTTTCCTGATAGTCTACGCAAGAGGTCACGATCTTTGGCCCTTGAAAATGATCCCTTTGATGCTACAGATTCGGCAGTCAAATTCAAATATAAAATGAACCGCCATAATTTTGAAAGGCAAGTTCAAGATTTAGTTTCCTCACTCTTGCAGTTGCTCACCTCTCACGCATTTTACTGATTGAAAGCGTAATCTCCTCCAGTCACACGCATCAACTTGTGGACGAAATAAATACTAGATAAAGCTAAGGAATCTATAATGTAACGTGGAGAAACGGTCATACGAGAGGGATGTTCAATTCAAGGTCAGTGCAATTGATATGAAAGTAGCTATGGTTTGCAACGAGATCATTAGATCGCGTAGTCGCAGCTGCATGTGGCACTGTCAAAAAACACATGCGATCATGCGAAAGCCATGATTCAAACTTCCGTACGCATGACTTCATGTTCACTACGATAATTAATACGAAATGGCGAGTTTTCGTTGGAAATAATTTTATGATTTTTGGTAAGCCAACATCCAAATTAAGCGTATTTTCCTGGGACAGAATTTGCGGGATGAACAACCCAAAATTTTAACAAAATCATGACGTGTTATTGACTCCAGTGAAACAACACTTACATCTGGAATGCGGTAAATTGCACGTTAAATTTTTTAGTATTTGTTTTAATGACTTTTGCTTATGCGTTGCATAACTCCCTTAAAGCGCAATGAATTTGCTTGCAAACTCCCGCAAGGTAACTTCCATGTTTGTTTTCGAATAAGAACAAATTCTCACTGAAATTTTGCAAGGGACAACCGCATGACTTTCTTTTTCGCTCTTTCCTGCGTTTCAGAAAGTTTTGCGGTGTAAAAGCTGGTTAAACCATTCGGCTACTTTTGTACCCCTGAATGTTATAATCCTACGTCCGTGTCTCGTTCACAGACCTTGGACATTCCTCGTTAAATGATTCCCTGGGGTACTACGAGAATTTATCTCGCGTCTTCCATTTCGTCTTCAGCGTATTCCTTTCAGATCGGGCTACCGAAACCTTTCTCAGTTTCTAAATTCTTTGTGAATTCATCATTCACTGATGATTGATTCAAGAAAACTGTGTGGAAATCCTTCCTTTCTTTTTAAAAAGCCCCGTCCTCTGCTTGGTATCACAACTGACTATATGACGAGTGACAAGTTCTTAAGTACGTTAACTTCGGCATTTCGCATGGTATGCCCTTTAGTGATGACTCTTATTGTTTATCTTCTGCACATTACGTATGAAAGCTCTCATTATTTCTTGTAAGCACTCATTCTTTTGGTCTCGGATCAATTTCCGATGGAAACCACAATAATTCAGTGACAGACAATTCTAGTGTGGTAATAGAGAGCTGGTCTACTTGAATAAAGAAGTGAACATGTCAGTCGCAGTCATTTTAATTTCAATAATTACTTTGGCAACTTCAATCATCCCAGCTGTGGCAATCCGAACTCAATCCAGTAAGGCATATAGAAACTGTCAGTATATAGTCTACAATAGCTTAAATTTTGCTCCGAAGGGCAATTCTAACGAGAAGATTAGAGTATCAGAAGTGTACGCGTCTTCTAAACACTCCTTATTACATTTATTCTAAGTGAAGAAAATTACAATTAAATAGTAATATTTATTATTTTATCTTGTCCATCCGCCCGCCTGTCGTTCTGAAGTTACAAGTCATAACCAATTACTTTATTCATTGCTTCCAGCGGTGGTCTTTCGACCAACACATTGGTATCTTTACCAGCCGGTTTTTCAATAATGAATAGTGACCAGTTTAAAGCTTGACGCTGTATAATTTGGTTGGCGACGACCAGTCGGTCATTCTGAGTCACTCATGACCTTGAGACCGATCAGAATTATTTACGTTTTAAAAATTACCGTATTAACGAACGCAACGTGTGTATACTATATGTACTTTATACTAAAAGGTAAAATTACAACTGTCGCTGTATTTTCAAATTCTGATTGCCCATTTATTGTTGTAGCGTTGCATTTATTTGCGCAAATCGTTTTACAGACATTGAATCCCCAGCAAAGGATTTAATAATCCTCCATTTAACTCGAGTAAAAATAGTTCGTGTAGGCAAGGTTTATTTTTTATCCAGGCAAATTTACTGAAGTTTCGAGGCTCTGAAATTTTGCGTGTCATATGCTCGAAAATTTGAGGGCACAGAAAAACTGAAAAATGGCGGCGTAATTATGCTTATTCATCAATTATCACGCTTGCGCTTCATTTTGCAAAATAACTCCCTTATTAATAACTAATTTTTAAGGCCAACCTTTTATACCACCTTTAATTGAGAGTCAACTTAAAAACTTATCCCCACCGGGACTGAGATTGTGTAAAGAAAGTTTTAAAGAATTTAGGCAAGTATTTCGATCATTTTGCGTAAAGTCAGAGCAGTTGATAAATACTACCAAGCTTACCATGTCCTACCATGGACATCATAAAATAAAATGGATTCGACACCTTGGATACCACCATACATGGGTACCAACCCCTATCATTATTGGCTTGGCTTTCAAGTCTAGCAAGGTAGCGTGTATGGTGTAAGTAGCTGTGATCTGTGATAGCCCTGGAAGGGTATGAAATTAGTGGTATATATTCTATTCTTGTTTACTCGTAATTTTTAATTCTAATTTTTAATTAGAATTAAATAATAAATTAATTTTTTAATTGATTTAACTCTCAAACAAAAGGAGCACTGATATGACTAGCAAAATATCTGTATGTTTTGATTTTGAATTTGAATGTTTTTCAGTCATCAACGGAGGGCCTTGCATGAATCCCATCAATGATGGGAAAAAGATTTGGATGGGATATAAAAAATGCTTCTGTGAGAACCTCAGGGCTCACTGTTACTTCGACATTGCCAGTGAGTGTATATCGGTAATTTTAACAGCATTCGGTGCGTGGGAATGAAAACTGAAACTCAAGTCCACTATGAATTTACTTCCAGACGCAAACCACCCAGGAATGCTCAGAGAGGATCAAATGAAGCCGGAACCTGACTGGGACGAGCTAGAGCTCGTAGAAGCACACAAAGAGTTCATGGAAATGAAGATGTATCCTTACGTAGTCATCAAAAGCGCTAGCGAGAGACGAAAACAGATGAAGAAAACGAACATATATCGCCAAAGGGTCATTACACATCGCTATTACAACCGATTATGATCCACTCAACTAGTTTCTGATAACTGTTAAGCCATAGTATAATGTTGAATGTGATTTTGATGATTACTTAAAGCTCAGGAGTGTGATCCAACTAACTGATTCTGAATATGTATAGCATGAAATTGGATGTCATAGTTGAATTTGGGATCGCAGGACCAAAATGATTTTGAAAGCGCTCTCTGAGCACTCTTCGAATAGTGCAACAGGCGAGAATACGGGGAGGGGGGGGGGCGAGTGGAGTCATCAACAAAACTGGCTAAAGTAGTCGAATATGACGTAATAATTCCTACGACAGACTTTAAAGCCCATAACAGAAAAAAATTCTTCCACATAGACTTGTCGCAAGGAATAAGTTTATGTTCTGTCTCCCCAGTATATATATATATATATATATATGGACATATCACTGTCTGACTTAGCTGCAGACTTGTCACTTATCACTGATGATGATTGGGTCACAAGTCACAATATAGCATCGAATCCTAGCCTTTATTGTGGCGTATTTGATAACCGTTGACTCCTTACCTTAATATAACATTGGGCATCGCCTGTTGGACTAAAATCAACAACGTTTCTATACTGTCTTTTCAACGAATAAATTTTTAGTAAAAATAAAAATAATTACAATAGTAATAATGATGTAATAATAATTTAATTTTTTAAAATAATTTTCGCAGTGTTGATTGCATGAAGTGTGCGCTTCTAATCGGTCCATTATGTCTTCACAGGCTTCTTCCAGTTTGTCTTTTGACAATTGATGTATAACAAGTTTAAATGAAACAAGGATGACAAATTAAACAATAAATATAATCTAAAAGTTTTTTTATTGCATTATCCCATTCCACTACATTGACTACCAAAGAACAGAAGCATTAAAAGAAGAGATGTGCAAATTCATAGCTGCCCTACACTGTGCGAATGCACGGGCTCTAAACGTTGTGCGATTGTCTTGTAAAAGGACGGACGTGTTGAGAAACCTAATAGTATATCACTTTAGAAACCTTAAAAGTTAGCATGTGATCACAGTTAGCAAGAATTTAGTGTACAAAACTACGTAAGTTATGCCATGACTAAGAATACGAATACATCGGTAGGTTAGTCTCCAGCCGGTTTAATACGAGCACCACAAGGCAACAGTTAATGACCCATGCGCTGGCCCAGTGCAAAAAATATCTTGACCGTTGGATCCTCACAAGTTTGAATCCATTCCACGACGGTCTTTCGAATGTTCTCAGCGTCAAGTGCCGAGTCACACGACTCAGGAGGAAGTAAAGCTAAACTATAAATGAAATTATGCCTAGTCCGACCACAACTAAGGATTCCAGAAATGACTTCAAAAGCGACCTCTTCGGCCGAATTACTTTCCTTCAGGTTGGAGCTGACAAACTCTTTCAGCACAGCGGAGACCACGGTGACAACCTCTCCGCCAAACCTACTCGTGCAACTTGCTAAAACCGGAGCAACATGCTCTCCGAAACGTCGTGCCTTCTGAAGCAACTCATCCTCGTCAACATCAAATAGCGTAAGAACTAGCTGAACGTACAGTAAATCCCAGAAAGTCTTGAAGATGTTGGGAGTGTTCCGAAGAACTTGCTCCAACTCTTGGAATATTTTTTTCAAACTATCCTTCTGTGACATCGTAAATTCATCATTATTACGACCCTTGAACGACCGTACGAGCGAAGCCATGAACTCACGTGCGGGATACAGTACCAGCTGCCGCCCGCGTGTCCCCGTATACTGAGTTTCGTTATCGTCCCATTGGTGATCAACCAAATTTTTTAGAATTCTTGTCAGTAACTCCAATCGCTTTTGTAACTTCTCCTTGTCTGTCGTAAGTAAAAACCTTTCCGTTAAGCTGACCAGGGGCAGGACTTCGTCGTGTTTCAGCTGGCTCAACTTTTCGTCCAGCAATCTCACCACAAACGTATCATCAACCTGGTCCAAGACCTCCGTGACCAGCTCTAAAAACATGATGTGATACTTTTGCTCCGCCTCAAGCCTATCCAAGGTCTCGACGTAAGCCTGCAGTACGCTATTTAGGTGCTTTGTCGGACATGCACTGCCGATCTTGCCCAGAGCAAAAGGTAAACAAACTTGATCATCAGGCATCAATGATTCGAGGACAGATTTATACAAGAGCCAGGCTTCCGTTGACCCCGAGCTGAAGAAAACGTAGGTGACTCGACGGAATATTTCGATCCTTATGGACGGATTCCGTTGGGTAGACCACAACTGGGGTAACAATTCCAAGTAGTCCTCCAGCGATGATATGGTAAAGTAGAGCCGAATCATGTGCTTCAGGAAGCTAACTGGGCGATCCGTGAGTTCATTTTTTAAAATGGGCATGACCGCGCTGGCTGGAGTATTCAAAGTTATACTGAACAAGGATCCTATGGATAGCTTTAAAAAGTCTCCCACACAAAATTTTAGTATCAGAGGCACGCCAACATGGACGTCCGAGATGTATTTCAAGTAAAATGCGACTGCTGCTTTCAAACTGTAATCGACTTCGTCGATATCATCTTCAGTATTCAATTTCGGTTCGGCGGGGATGAATCTCGTGGCGTACTTGACGGATTCCCACGGTTGTGACAGTACGAGGAAAACTTTGCAGACTTCTATCAACTGTTCCTCACTGTACCCACATGACGTTGAGGCTCTGCGACACTCGTCAAGAAGCTTCTCTGCCAAAGGTACGAATTGAACATCATCCCGTAGTTTCAGAAGAAATTGATGATATTTGTGTTTCTTCGACCGCAACTGCCCAGTTGACTCCAAAATTTCTGAAATTATCTTATCTGAGTGCTCAACTATTATGGAAGGATTCCTCTTGACTGTCCAAAGCAGAAATTCTTCCCCTAGATTGTAACTTCCAAGGCAATTGTACAGTTGCTCAGGAGCTAGTAGGTACTTCAAAGATCGAACATACGTCGGAACACCTTGCCCCCATGTAAAGTCGTCATCATCAGTGTACCATGTGAGAATTTCCAAGCTTAAATCTGCTAGCCGGGGAAAATCCTGCAGTGATATTTTCCCATGCTTCTTCCCATGTGTGTGATTCCAAGTTCTAATTTCAATGATCATCTGCTCCACGACCTGACCGAGAAAGCGACGATTAGTATTGCTGTCAGACTGGTCCGAATTCAAGCCCAGTGCATCAATAAATTCGCGAAACAAAGTCTTTTGCTGTTTTGGATTCAATGGTTTGCAAGTCAATGCTGGTTTACACGTATAGCTGTATGGAAAACTATCTGTGTGTCGACCCGCTGTGACAAAAAATTTAATGAAGTCAGCACGGGATCGGTTGTTTTGAAAGTTAGATGCGAGAGCGGTGTGGAAAAGTTTCTCATCAGGGAAATTGAATTCCTTGTAGAGCTTTTGAATCCGTAAAATTTCCAGCAGACAGTCCCAGTGCCCTTGCTCAAAATGGACAAAATGGATGGCAGAAGCGAGGGCACTGACGATTCTTGATCTCACATTACTTTGATCATTGCGACAGCGCTGGGTCAACGTTTGCAGGACTTTTAACAATTCGTGAGAATCTCTGTTGAGAGCACACGAGATAATTAAGCACTCTGCCACATCTCCCCTTCCGTCTGGAGTCTGTTCCTTCAATAAGAGTTTCATTAGCTGGGGAATGGACTGATCTAGTGGCTTCATCGCCGTCCAAAAAGCCTCCTTATTATATACAAAAATACGTATGTCGGCCGTTGTGAGCGCACAGTTGTCATCTTCATTCTTCAATTTCCAGTTCGCAATTTGAATTCTATTCTCAGGCGATAGGAGATGGATTAGATTCGGGGAGAGAAATTGTCCACCATGACCGACATCCACATTATATACTTGTTTGCAACACGTTTCAATCAATTCTCGTTGTTTTTCCACAGGCAGATGACGTAGAAATTTACTCTCTAAGAGATCTGTTATCTCGACGTATTCTTTGCAGCTCATTTCCTTTTTCAACAGGGAGGCACAGCGGGTTTTATAATCATTCCATCCAAGATAAGCTCTAACTTGGTCCATCCGCAAGTACTCGTGATACTTAAATAGGACTTCATCAATATTAAGTGCTGCGTTGGCACGAAGAAACTTTTTCGTCCGGCAGCTTCCAAGTTTATAATTTAGCGGGAAGATTACTTGTTTGCGATAATTGTGGAGAACGTCGGCAAGTTTTCCTGGGTGCTCATCAGCAAGATAGTTTAGCGTTGATTTATAACGTTCAGCTGAAAAGATTCTCTTGACACACAGTTTTTCAATCAATTGAATCCCCAACTGAAGTTTTCTCTTGATGAGTTGCAACAATTGCCGATCTTTCAACACCACATTACTTGAACCGACAATGTCGGAAATAATCCCATCACTGCAAGCTGGAAGTACTGATGCGGCCCGGAAAATTCCATACTTGTCCGCGATAAATAGGAAAATCTGATCCGCTACTGATTCCTTTTCCACGTGGAATCCGGCAGAATAAACGATGGCTTCACGTGTGGCGTATGACAGTTTTGACAGCAAGGACTTGAAGTAAGAAATCTTCATTAAAGAGCTACGTTCAGTGTAAAGTAGGGGCGACTTTGCTGCATTCTTCCGCACCGCCTCAGTGGAACAGTTCTCAAGCAAGCGAATAAGGAGATCAGGTCGCTTGTACTTGTTAGCTAATGTGACCAGTAAATTTTCTCCGGTTCTGTCACCGCACAGATCCGCGAATATTTCCTCCAGTCGGTCATCGCTTAAATTACTTACTGCAGAGTTTAGCTCTCTGAATTTGTCCCCAGGAGGACATGTACGCTTCAAATTCCGTAGCAAGTCCATGGTACAGTTCAGCAGCGATCCAACCTTCTATTCAAGACAGCAAAATTAGTTGATGCTCACAGCTACACGAGCCAAAATAGCACAGCGAGCCTGCAATCTGCACATCTTACGTTTCAGAGATGTTTGTTACTCGAACGGCCCAGACTCAGTACAATCAATAGTTGATGTAAATGGCAGTTGTAGATTCCACGGTGCTTAACATTCCATTCGTCCAATCGGGTCGTTCTAGAGAAACACAGAAAAGAAATTATCTCGGTTAGCTCACTTTATCACTTTAGCAAACTCGTCACTGCACTAATGACTTTAAAAAGTTGCAACGAAAATTCAGTTTGATATCAAAACTGAAAGTTATATATGTGTTGAATAAACATTGCGGGGTTCCCGCTTACACCACTTGTTGCTTTTAAGTCTAGCTCAGTTGTCTTCTTTTGAATACGTTAGCTTAAATTCACTAAAAAGTCTACTAAATTTGTAAATGTGCTTCTACCGGCAGAATATAAATGAGTTCAACGCTTGTCAAACGATTTTCTTTCTTAAACCCGGTCGCCGTCGCCGTGTCCTTAGCTAATGGCAGTGCGGCAACACTAATACTCAGTACTGGGTACTACAGGTATGTAATAAATTAATAAATTAAACTTTTGACAGAATTTCACTTCAATTTCATTTAAGATGTGCTACTGATAGTATCTCACACAGAAGATGGTCACGATAAGCTTGCACAATCGATTTACCCTTCTATCGATTGTAACTGTACATTTGACGGTTCTCCGTTTCGCACTGCAGTAAATGCGATGAGTACAAAAATAGGAATACAAAAATGAGGGTGGTTTGGATCAATACAACTGACGTAGGACATACTCCCATACTCGACAAAGTATTGGGCAATGTTTATATTCAGGCACCCTGAACTGTCATGCAAATCTATAAATCTACAAATATAAAATAAAGTTTCACCGATGATGTACTCAGCAAGCTATCGTTCACAGGAGGTAACACACTGGCAACTTGCCAGAAGTGGCAAGATACTACACACTTTACCTCTTACCTTTAAACGCAACATATGTACCAACAGGATATGATCCTTGACATTTTAAACTTCGCGCCAAAATCAACTTTTTTGGGGGCTTTTTGGACCCTCAATAGCTCATTAAATTGGACACGTAGGAGTAAACGGGATTTTCGCCGAAAATTTGCTAAGAAAATGATGCATATGTGCGGCGCACTATACATAATTCTTGCTGCTGGTTCTAAATTAATTACATTGATAAATGTGCCCTGCAGGGTCAGCCATCCGAAATCCATCGTGTTTGTAATTGATTTGGACATAAAAATATAAGTTAAACGACAGCCATGGCGTGAGATTGTTTTTAACCAATATCAAATTTTTTGTAACTTTTGATTTTACAAATTCATAAATTTTAAGATCTAAAACGTTACGGTGGTCTACAATCCAAAGCATCTTACATAAGGTGGGAATATACATAATAAAACCAGCTATTTCGTTTACCAATAATGGTTGGAAGTGCAAATCACTTGAAGTGAGTTTTAAGTTAAATGTCGGCTGATACTAATTTCTTGTGAACGTTGGCGTGGGATTTGGGATTCAAAACAGAAATTTTTCAAAAACGAAGGTTAGGCGACGTTAGGATTGTCTCTAAGCTGTAGGCCATGGATGGGCTTACGGGGTACACGCCTGGATTATAAAAGTAGTCATTGGTGAACATTCAGACAAGTTTTCATGACACTCACTCACCATTAATCTTTATAGGAGCTGTAAAAGTTATCTGTAGTTATGGTTTATGCAGAGCAAACACCACGCTATGGACGCTAAACAGCGCTTATCACTTATCTAGAGAAGTTGTGATTTGTGGTGGTTTTGTGATGTGATTGTGAATTGTTCCTAATGGGATGTAGTGATTCACTTTGCCCCGTTTAAATTGTCAGCCCGAAACTAAAAGCGCAGCTCACCGAGCTGACGTGACGACGGTCTCACTGTGAGTAAACTGGAATGACATGTCACAGATTACATTCGGCCAGGAGTGGTTATCCACACAAGTAAATGCTATGAATGTTGCGGATGGATTCGCGAAGAATAATCTATATAGCGCTTAAACTGCATGACTCACAAATTACAAGCTTTGCGTGATGTTGCTTCCAAAGCTGGAGCACTTTCTGACCAATTATGGTGATTTGGTGATCTTTCCTGTTAGGAATCTGCTCTCATACAGGTAGAGTGGAAGAACTTCGTTATACCGGACCTCTGCGGACAGAAAATTTTGCTTCACACAGTAAATAGTGATCGTTTAGCATTGGCAAGTGCATTGCACCATGAAAGGTATATATAGTCCGAAAATTGTCTGCCTTATTATGAGAAGTCCGTATTAGGGGAGCGTAGAGAGCAATGATGCAAATGATTCCATCTGGGATGAATAGTCTGGCCAAAATCAAAAGCCAACGACCGTGAACCCCCGATAGAATTTTTTCAGACAAATGACTCATCACACTGCCCGAGGTATGGATCTCCTCACATCATAGCTCAACTGCAGTTTGCCCACCAAAGAGGTCTGCTTCCGCTAAAGACTGCATAACATTTCACGTGACAATAAAGCAAAAATTTTTGAACTGCGACGCATGAAGTGTAACAATCACGAGTTGCATATCAATAGGATTCGAGGATACACCAATTGTAGGGCACTGGATCAGTCTTCTCAAGTAAATACACAAAAATAGAGCGATGATCGTAGTAAAATACAGGTGAGAGCGTCAAAAAAAGAATTACTACCGTTAAATTAATGCGTCTTTATTTTTACACTACAAATTCATGCGTCTCTGACAATCACACATTAACATTCAGTTTTAACCTATAAATAGACTCATCAGTTTTAGACGTGTAAACTGGAAAACGCTGTGGAAGAAACATCAACAAGAATCACATGTATGTAATATGCATAAAGAAGTATTACTAGTATTTCTTGAGCCAAAGGTAAACCCATTTTTGATACTGGCTCAACATGTCAATAATCGTACATCTGGTCAGAATCTGTAATAATTAATAACTATGCATCAAATCAGGTTCAATTAGACTTCAACCAGATACTCGTCAAATTCACTCATCAATCACGATTATAATCAGCATTTATACAATAAATGCCGCCAATATCATAACATTTAAAATCAGTTACTGATGCGCTTCATCATCATTGTCATGATTAAAATCTTTAACAGCGTTGAAAATTATCTACAAGAAGACTCGGAGAGTCTCGTGAGGGAGTACCGTCGAACGGCAAGACGGACAGACGGGATTGCGTGCCAGAGTTTCTTGTAGACATACGTTACAATATACGTGTCCACACGGGGTGGTGTGAATTGCTTCGTCGTTTCTTTTGACTTCTTCAAAGGCCCGGAAACAGATCCCACACTCACGGGCATCTCCACCGAGAACTGTTATCTTCAACTCATCTCCATCCATGTGACTGTGACTAGCAGCGCTTGACGTAGGGCGGTGAGCTCTGGCTTCGTGTTTCATTTCTTCCTCCGCCTGTGCCTTTCCAAAAAAGTATCCTCCGACAGCCGCTATTGCACCCACCGCAACTCCAATGGCAGCAGTTGCGAGAAACGAAGTATTATTTTGCTTCCTTCCTTCGTTAGGCATGACTGGGACGAGATTGAACTTAACGCTGTCAGAGGCTGAATTACGCTGAAAATCAAAATTTTGAACCACACGTGAAGAGACAATCGGATACGTTGCATGGTGCTCTAAAATGAAACAACCCCTGATTTTTACCGTGTGAAGTTCCAGCTTTAAAAAAATGAATAGTCATCGTTTCACACTCATATTCTCAACTGTAGTTGAATGTAGTAACGACGCAATCAAAAATCACTCCTACGGAATTTCAGCATTACTAATTCTTGCAATAACATTCAAATGGCATATGAACTGATTTTCAATGACACGATTTAACAGTTATAAGATAACCCCAACTAATTGACAATTAACTCGTGTGACTTCCAATGCCATCTGCAGAACCAATTATAGGTCATTTCCTAGCAGGGATAACGAAGTACTCGTAGAATTGAAAGTCAACTGAAAATGAAACTCAGAGCTGATGATGATATTAAACACAGACAACAATAAATCAACTTCAATTTACAGAATCTCACCTGCTGAAATGATTTCGGTAGTCTCGAAAATCTTTCAATGGAGGTTGAAGCAAAAATACATATATTAACAGCTGCTGCCTTGCAATTACTTCCACACTGGCATGTCGTGCTAACTTGCAAATCCTGTCCTGGCTTGCAATTCGCAATGCAAGTTAAATGGTGCGATAACTGCTGTGCGACAAATATTATCTCTTCCTAGGAAGAATTGCTAAAACTTTCTATTCAATTTGTATTTTCCGCGGCAAATGCTGTGCCCTATGTCTATTCTTTTCCTAAAATTCGCTTCAGACTCATGACCATAAAAACACCACCGAGTTCCACCGGGGAGAAACAAATTTCGCACCTTTTCCTCTTTATTTCCAAACTTTCAACATAACAATTAACCACACCCCTACTACACTGACCAACTCAACGAGCTGCGTCCACTGGTACCACCCGCTACTCCCCCAATTAGCTCTGAGCTCGGCAATCTTGCCCAGAAGGGTCATGTCCCACCACTGACTTTTACTAAATCGGATATTTTTCAAAAATTTGAACATAACAATTGAACAGACCCCCGCCATAAT
>WJFA01000708.1:0-30886 GCA_009870155.1 Pseudobourletiella spinata
TGCGCATGTCTTTACGATGTGCATCCAAAGGAAATCAAATCCAAAGTATCAACTTTTCGGATGTTTAAAGACCGCTTATGCCGAAAATCAAAACTCTGCGTTTTTATTTTTCAAAAAATCAAGGATTGGCCAAATATTTCCAAAAATGAAATGATTGAAACGTTTATCAATGGAAAGGCATTTTTTCAGAACATTTTAATTTTTGGAAAACTTTGGCATTTTTGAAGTATTTGCCCGAACATTGATACTATTGAAAAAAGCCTAGCATTGTGATTTTCCAGCATAATCGATCGTGAAACACTGAAAATTTGATTCTGTAGCCATTTTTCACTGGATTGTATAAAGAGAATTAATTATTCGAACACACCTTAGGGGGAGCAGACAGCTGACCCTTGGGTGCATTAAAACCTTAATTGAGAATAATATGTATTTGCCAGAAATATATTGCGTGAAACTTTAAATTCTAATCTTTTGGAATTTAAGTGTCAGTTGGACGGAAGGCTTTAGGTCTAGTATGTTCTACGGGTGGGTCGGATGTTCTGTAAGCCTCAAATCGATCCGTTGTTGCTTGTCCCATGTTTAAGCGGATATGATTCCTGTACAAGCCAAACAGAGTTAAAATCAACGTTTCTAACTTTACACGTCCATTAAATCTCAAGTACATATCCCCCATCCATAATAACTCCTTCGAATAATTCCAATGCATTTGAATTCCAAAATCGTGAGAATAAGTTACGTAGTTCCCGTTCGGATGTGGTAGGGAAAGGAGGTGTGTGGGGACAGTAATCTGAAAGAATGATGGAGGCAGGAGTATGATTGTGAAAGATGGAGCGGAGGCGCGTTTCGGAAGCTCTGTACAGGGATGCATGATCCCTACATACCATACATCAATGGTGTCTCGTTAATTGTGATGTGATGGGGACATTTCGGGGACGTCGTTAAGGTTATCCATACGAGGTTTCAGGGGGAAAGGGGCATATATAATATGTATAGATGTACCAGTACTACCCATTAACTGTCTCGTTTCGCATCTTTATGTGGTTGGGAAATGAAGCGGGAAGGAGTGTAAATAATAAGGGAACATGGGGACTGAGCCAAGGACAGCGACGTGCATTTATAGAGTTTATCATGAATTTATTAGGGCAAAGGCTCGATTCACATGACTACATCCCCGAAACTGTTGACCAAAGGGACAGAGCAGTAATCTCGGCCTGATTGATTACGACCTTCGGAGCGGTGAATTAGGGGACGGTGAGTTCTCTCTTCTGTCCCACCAGTCTTCCATTTCATCGTCCTCCAATAATTCATTACAGGGTAAATGAGGTTCGATGGGAATGAAATCGTTATTCCTCTCATGCCACACACATTACACACTGACAAGCTACATTGGACGAAAGTTGGCCCGTTTCCCCAGTAATGGATCGTACAACTCAACTATGATAGTATCCCTCCAAGTATGCAATGTTTGTTGACAATGCTTAAAGCTTTTTAAACATGGTAAAGGTAAAAGTCCTCTGGACGTTTGAGGTCCGGGGAACTTGTGTGGTTTTTACAAATTTAATGGGATTCCTTCCCTGTTTGCGCAGGAATCTCAAGGATAATGAAATCACTCAGATTGCTCCAAGAGCCTTTGAGTGTTTGGGGAAGCTGGAGTCTTTGTAAGTTACTGTCTTTGTTCTCCTACCGTAATCTAAGGGATAAACGCACACCGACTGATTTTTACACCGAGTAACGTCGTGACGTTCATCAACTGCACCAACGTTGCTTTTATGCCCCGTCCACTGACCCGCAGATCCAAATTGATTGATACAACAGAGTTTTGGAAATTTAGCGGGAAATTCAAATTATTCCACTCCAGGGATGTTTTTGTGAGAAACCACTTTGATAGTACGCGTCTATCTGACACTTTCCTTGCAAATCCATCAGCGGTGTCCATCCGAGAAAATTGTCCACTTTCCCAAATGGGCTATCACAATGAGGAAATGTGCCATCGGAACGGATAATAATTCACGTTCTACTAGGAATGGAATAACAGCCCCCACCCGGCACACTACTAATGCGAAGCGGTAGGATCTGACGTGAAGGGCTGATATGAGGAATTTGGGTGACAAAGGGAGCTTAGAGTGAAGGGGGGAATTGGTTCTCCGATTTGTGTCCCACTGTGTTTACAGCGGCCGCCGCCTTCCACACTACTGCCCACTATACGTCTACACCCTTACACATACATATAGATGATGTGTCCAATGTCCTAATCTAAAGAAATGGGTTGAGATAGATGGGCAAATCGTATTGATTTACTCTCCATTCCAAAGTGAGAGAGAAGTCCTATAATTTTTTCACGCTCCGCGCTCCCCAGAAGAGTTCACTTCATTCCCCCCCCATCATCTGACCCTCAATAATTCTTCCTCACATTTTTTGTCAATCTCCTGGCCGCTTGGTCTCTGCCCCTCTGTCTGGCAAGATCTCGACCTTGAAGTCCAGCCTGATCGTTCGGTGTGCTAGTTATAGCGGATATGGTCATGTCTTTGTTATATCATGCGAGCCCGGTCAGCAAAGGACTTTTTTCGATTTTTGAGTCCTCTATGTATGATGAGTAATGGAATTTGAAGCGTGCTAACAAGCCGGTTGAAGGATTTTCACCAGGGTTTCCCCAACACTAATGGGGCTATTATATCCGTTCAGTTTCTCCATTTCCCGTCCCAAAGTCGGCACGTGTTTGCGGAGGAGGCTAGGGACCAATAATAATTGCCTTGTTTTCCCCCTTTTCACCAAACTCTCCACGTGCTGACGGGTTGTATCGGGGGAAAGTGCGGACTTTGGCGGGGAAAATTTTGGCATTCATTCCCTTGACGATCATCGTCATCGTCGTGGTTTTTGATTATTGCCCCTTTCCCGACTCGCCCGGATGGTGGGTTGTAGAGGGGTTATGCTTTTATCCAAGCCTACATTTTTGGCCACGGCTCCTCCATGATCCCACATCGGAGAAATAGTAGATAGGGCCGCTCCTGCAGTTATTACCCACTGCTGGCGGGATCATAAAGACGGCTTTTATAACCCATTGAACACCACTCTCCTTTCCCTCAATCAAAATAATACTAAGGGTCATATTAAGTGTAATCTCCGTCCCTCACCATCCGGTTCATGCCGTGTTAATACCTTCCTTATATACCTCCTCCTTCTTTTATGAGTTGCAAAATTCAAAGCTCTGCCTCATCCAGTCCACTCATCACAAGGTACTAGTTCCGGAAGGAACGGGGAAATGAGTTCTTCGGGTCATATAGGAATCCGAATGAACACACATTGTTGTAGGAGACATCATCGTGAGATAAATGGGGTGAAAATGACCTGGGGAGAGGAGCTATCCGTGAAGGAGTGAGTGTAGCTTTTAGTGAGTCTTTGAGATATCCATCGATTTTTATCGGTTTCCCATTCTGTATGCAGTTCAGGGAGGGCTCATAAATCAAAATTGGATTTCCCATGCCACTCAACACGTGGATGGGCTGGGAGGACGAGGTAGGCTCTGAGGTGCCAGTCTCAGTCTCACGAACTCATACTTTATTTAATTGGTTCCAGAGCCTGGGTTATACTCACACAAATCTCTTGTCTCACTTTGTAGTTTGGTGCTATATGTTCCCCCCGAGTGGAACCTATATTAGTGTTGCCAAAGACGATGTTTGATTGAGTATTATGTGTTCTTTTCCATCACCGTCTTTGGATTTTCCATACTTTGTGGATCTCAAAAGAATCTTCGGTTCATTTAAGGCCTCATAGAATGGCCTGCCTGTATCCTGATGTTGGCCTCATTGTTTGATGTGTGATGGTGTAAAGGTGGATACCCTGAATAGGGAATTTCCAAGAAATCACACCCACCCGACCTTGACTATGGCATGTAAACAAGAACCTCGTTATTCCGGATCTCGCGGAAGAGGGAAATTTGGACCTCATTAAAAGCTGTCCGTATTAAGGGACAGAATATCGTGGACTTTGTACCCCTTTGGATCAGTTCGTCAAACGACAATCTCCTGTATACAGGGTGTCTGTACATAGTTTGCGCCTTTCGGGCACCAGAGGAATAATGAGACATATCATTTGGGGACACCCTTTATTATTAGTAGATTTAATACGAGTCTGCCGTATACTATAGAGTATGCCGTATTGTCAACAACGTTCAGGGAACAACCCCAGTGCGGTAAAGATATCATGTTCAGAGACGCTCATCCACAATGAAATGACTGCGTCGAGTGGATATGTATTTGAAAACGTAGACGTTACTCGTTGGGAAATCAATTAAAAATTTTTAAAAAGTTGATAAAACTGATTCGTATCTTATGTAGATGAGGGATGGTGTGCTCAGGCGTGTGTTTTTGTGTCTAACCCCTAACATTTTATTTGTTTATCACACAGGAATTTGGAGAAAAATCGATTTGGAGAGCTGAGGCGACCGCGACTTATCTTCGATAATCTGACCAAGCTCCGCCATATGTACGTTTTATTTATTGGAATGGATCCCGAGACTACATCTGAGCAGATTACCTCATTACGCCCCGCCTATCCTCCACTTGTACTTGTACCTCATATACGCATTCAGCTGCCCTCACTTTCCCCGCTCGAACCTCTACCCTTCCTCCATGTCCCCCTTGTTGGATCCCTCTCTAGTGTTCCTCAATCTTCCCCAGATTTTGTTCTCCTCTCCCAATCTTGAGCAGATTCGGCCTTCTTCTTCTTCTCATACTCTCACAGGCCTGTCTTTGCCATGTGGACAGAATGGTTCCCATGTCGTCCCACTCGGAACCACCCAGTAGTGGGATGATTCACGGTGCCACATAAAAACACTATATATGTGCACACAGTATATGGCTACAATACAACGATTCTGTGGAGCGGGTGTGCAAGCTGAACCGCCAAATTGTTTTTCTTCCGTCGTGTCGTAACTGTGAGAGCGGAGGCTTAGCTTATCTCGCAAGCCATCAATCCACATCCATTTTTTTATTCTATACCTCATGATGAGCCCGTGCTCAACTGAGATACATGCTCTACCCTCAGGAGAGTCATATGAAGTGTAGTCCCCACAGTAGGACAACAGTCCTTTGTTCCTTTCAATCGAAGCGGCATGTGAAGCAAGCTGAATCCACCATGGGGACGAATATGATGACACTTTGTGATGGAACGTAGTTGGTTCCCACATGGGCTCCTTTCAGTAGACCACAACGTGTCAACTTGTGGCATCTCTATTAACCGGACTCGCGAAGGGATCAATACTGGCTTTGTGATTTCCCTCAGATTTTGCTGCCGCGAAATGCAGGCACATATGGCTCGTTGCTTTGTATTATTCATGGAGGCCTACCGTATGGGCCTATGGACGATATCAGGCTTTCCGTGCATTATCAAGGCCCTGTAAACATGGAAAATCTAGAAAAGTAGGGTTACATCAACGAGTTTTGCCTTGCAAAATTTAAAAATAGCCGAGTATCCGTTGCCCGTGGAATGGATGCTTGGAGCTGGTATCAAAATCCAACACATCATCCCATGACCCATCCCAATACCAACGATTTGGACGATATCAGGCTCCTTGCTTCAGGTTCCGGCAAGTTTCCTCGGGGCGGGGCTTTGATATCGCCCAATTTTCGGCATAAATAAATGTTGAAAATGCTAAGCATATGCGCCCACGGCTCTCTCTCTTCCACCACTGCACTGTACGGGGTCGTTTTAATTATTATGCATATACTTCTGTGCTTACCCAGTCATGATAGTGCCGCAGTTTAGTTCAAGAGGGCTAGGTAGTTAAGTTTTCTATGACCATAAGTTAAACGCACCAAGAGAGGGGTTGGGGATAGTGAAGCAAAAGTCATATCTCATGTGTTATGTCTCTGACAAATTGTAATCTGGCAAGGTCACACTAGTGATTCCAGCGCATGTATGGTGTGTGCCGGAGTTAGCCATTTCCTGTTGGACCCTTATCTCTTGTGAGCTTGAAGAACGGCAAGTTCCCGCTTCCGCTCTCTGCTCTCGAGTCATAAAACGGTTGTAAGGAGTAAGTTGTAAAACTATTCTAATGATTTGAGCTCGCCCGACGTTAAAATGTCCTAATATGGAAGAGAGGACAACAGAGCCGTCATTCCTGGGATTCGGTGGAAATTTGCATTGAGTCAGTGCCCAACTGGGAGCCTCCTCTAATGTATCCCTAAGGAGGGACATAAGTGGCATCAAATTCAATCAGTTGAGCGTGTGTGTGTGGCTTACTTTGCAACCCGCTTTGGCTCACAAGCGTAACAGAGCGAGCACTTTAGCGCAGACTTATTTATTACTTGCACCCCATTCTCTTTCATTCCCGGAATAATCTTACTCGATAGTCCGCTGCAGTAATTCAAGGCGGAGCAGGGTCAGACCATGAGTGTGAACTATTAACAGAGCCTTGTGACTCTTGACTGTTGCAGAGGATTTGGTTCCAAGTCGGAACTTCCAACGACCTCAAGCTGCGATCGCCTCGCATTGCCTTTTGAAGACTCTGAGGCTTGGGTGAGGGAATGTTTAAGGTGGAGGGGCTTCTTTTCAATACACTTCAGGCTGAAATTGAGCGGAGAAAATGACGGGTCCACGTTCAAACCACGTGAAAAGCCAGCCTCCTGCCGGGTGTTCCTTCCACCAAGGCATACTGCCTACCGCTGCCACTCCATAGCTAAACTAGTCTGCCTCAAGATAAGATAAAGATTCACCGGCAGTAGCTTCTGACTCTCAGTGCAGATGACTAAGAAGTGTGTGGGATGAGGATGTCATAGGGTGACCATACATTAGGGCAATGACATTTGACGAGTCAGCTTCAGCTCGCTGATACCCAGACGTCATTCATTTACCCAGCTTTGAGAATCTACGTCCACATGCCCCACCCAGGATGGGGTAGGACTGCTAAGAAACGAGGCTTTTGGTGGGAAATTCTCTCCTTCCTCTCATGTGTCAGTCGTAAAAAATTTACGAGGGGTAATCTCCGTTCTTGCTGTGAAAGACCCGCCTCGGACAGGAGATTTGGCTCCGCGGCTTCCTTCGTGTTTTTCTACGAAGATTGAGCGGATTCTAGAGGATTAATCCACACCGGCAGAGCCGGATACGTACTATCATATGTTCACTCCAGTTTCCGTCTCGTCCCCCTCCGGGGAACATTGACCTTGCTAATGAAGAATGCTACATCACAATGGATGCAAACCCAAAACGGAAAAGTGGCGGGAAAGGGAAATTGAATGATTTTACATGACGTTGCGCCTAGAATCAGGGTTGGGAAACTTGGTAGGGGGGAGGGGTGCTAGCGGGTGCGCCTCGGCTCGAGGCACATATGCATGCATGGAGGGAGGGAAGCGATGCAGGTTTGGGATGGAAGGCTCCATCCGGTCTCATTTTCCTTCAGCATTTTTCGTCTTTCCGAATCGGTTATTCCGTACATTGTGGGGATCTGACGCGACGATGACAGAATGACGTTAACCATATCTTGGTATCTTTTCACTGTCTCTGGGGTTGGTTGATGATGGAAGGATGAAAGGGTAAGGCGCGACGCGGCGGAGGAAATTATGTCTTTCGCATTAGCTTTTCACAGTACACGTCACCATGTCTCAAGGCCATGTCTCTGCATGAAAAACCCCTGAAAGAAGAGGGAGGGCTGTCCGCGCGAACAAAAGTTGCGTAAATTATGGCTTGTTATGACTATCTGTATCCTCTGTTGGCAGTTACTTTGACCAGTTCTGGATGTGTTGGTGGGCACCGCATGTACGTTACTGTGAGCCCAAGGGGGACGGTATTTCATCCGTGGACAATTTACTGGACAACATTATCCTTCGATCTTGGTAAGGTCATGTTTTATTGCTTCACCCATGATGGTGTGCGAGTAGTTCTGCGTGCGGGTGTCAACAAGTACTTGACCATTTATTTGACGTCCTTCTTCCAAGCCTCTGTGAACGAAGGAGGGAGGGGAGGGGTAAAATGATATTATGTGTACGAGGAGCTTGCAGCCCGGCGTTCACTGGATATTTTATCTGGGATGGGGATATGTTTTGGCTACGGTCCTCAGAGGGCAATGTCACATAATATTTCTCTTCCCATTTCATAATAGATAACAGCTCACCTTTCCACTCGGGGAACCCGTGTCACACAACGATGCCAGCAAACAGCCTTATGCCTGTAGAATATGAGCATGCCAATGGTCCGCTGTGGAATAAAAGCGTGTGGCAATTTTTGTGGGTCATATACAAATATTTATTTGTCAAAATGTTTGCACGTCCTTTGAAGGAAACGCGCTGTAGTTTCCGTGCACATCTATGAATGTCGGGAAGGATGCCGCGGCGTTTGACCATGTTTGTATCTATGGGGCTAGTGTGCGTGTTTGTAGTCGAATGTGCCAGTGTATGTGAAAGTGAACACATGGTTGAGGCACGAACTGTGTGTGTTCTCTCATACATATGTCTGTACTCCCAGTAATGGCCATGGTCCAAGTATGGGAATAGTGGGGGAGACAGTGGGGGAATAAGCCAATTTTTTTGGAACAGGAAATTAATCATGGGAGGGGTGACGGGGAGAATTCTCCTTTTCCTTTCTCTACAAACCTAAATGGTTTTTTTAGTATGGAAAGCCAGAGATACAGCATTCTTAACTTTCATCTAAAGAATGAGCATTTTTATGATGAGTTGGAATTGGAGCGCCTTCCCTCCCATACCATTAAACTCCCGCCCGTCTCAAGTTCAGAGGGTGCCATGGTCTATGGCGTCCGATATAAAAAACCCGGTAGAAGGATCACTTTACCCCTGCTCAGCCCACTGTATAGCCATAGTTGCATCCTCATCAAAACTGATTCATTTCGTTTTGTGAACTGCAGAGAGTCGTCGCGTTTGCTCAGCCCATCATTACCATGTTCAATCTGAGTGAGTCAACTAGGTAATTAGTGGTGGAGACTGGGATAAGTTAATTTTTGTAACATTACCATTGTGGTTATGCTGTGGCCATTCAGCCGACTCGGCTTACCAGTTTCAAACCTAGTCCGTAGTTTTGCGTGTCGTCATTAAGATAGGTCGACGTCGAATTTTCTGGGAGGGATAAGGGAGGACAGAGAGATTCCAAACAGTGGTAATTTTTGTCTTACCTCTCAATCCGGTGTTGGGATAAGGGAGGCAGTCGACATTAGCATTGATGCACGCAGGATCCATGAGGACACAGTGTGAGAATCCTTTCTGCAGCCACATCGCCTTTGTCTCACTCACGTAACGTATGCTCCTGGGCCGTGGGCACTCCAGCACCGGAGACTGTTGTCAGGACTGGCTTAAGTAAAAACGAGTGGTGGAAATCAAATTGGGGGCGGAAGGGGAGAAGGATAGATTGAGCAGGATTCTGTCCACGGTAATTGTTATGAATGGCGGTCGGAACCTATCCGGGCTACTGCCGCCGCGCCCCCTTCCAATACAGGATTGGAGGGTCTTCTGTGCAATCGAGTGGATCGGGTGTATGGTAATGAACCCCTGCTAGTGTGGTAAAAGCCTCCCTGCGTAGAAAGTGAGCCAGCCAGCCGGTGGGGGGTTTCTCCACAATGAATTACCCACCGCGAGTCCGTGCAGGATGATAACTCGGAAAACTTGACTCATTTGGAAGTGAAAAGTTTTCTGGGATGGGGAACAAATGGGAGTACAGCAGCCGTGTGCCGCTGACTCGTGGAATAATGCGATGGAATAATGACCATAGGGCCGGGATACTCCGGCCGCAGGCTTTCCCCTTGCCATTCCTAGGAGTGGCGGGAAAATATCCTTAATTGAGTGGATGGAAACTTGAGTAATTGAAAGCCCTTCCAGGGTTTCCCGCGATCTTCCCCTACTGTCTATTCTGTCGTCCAAATCAACTCCACTGAGTTCTCATCATGATGCTCGCCGTCGGAGTTGGGAAGCTTAACAAGTGAATGTTTACATCTCTCTGGACGGCAGACTTGGTGCTGCAAGCCAAAAAGGCTGTTGCTTGACCAAAAGCGTTGGTGTGGGAACAATAGGAGGGGGCGATAGGAAAAAGTTTTTCGGAAAGTGTCGTTCTCAAGTTACGAGTCACCGAGGCTTTCGGCAGGGACTTATGTTAGCTATTAGAAATGAGGGAAGACAATTTCTTCGGGACAGCTACGTTGATGATAAAAGTCGGGATTTTCCTCATCGTAGCCCTACTCGTAGCTCTAGCTTCGGCTACCCCTTTTAAGTTTTAAGAGCTCTTTCGTCTGCGCTCGCTAATAGGGTGCTGAATTGAGGAAATCAAAATCACTCAGGGTAAGGGGTGACAAGGACGAAAAATGGATCCTCCCCTTCCCGTACATACTTTCACAAATTTACCGGGAAATGAGGTGTGATGAATGAGTGTCTATAAGAACTTCCTCCGTACCATCGTCAGTCGACCTAAGAGCGTGACCTTAGATATGGATGTTTACAGGAAGACATGCTTTTAGGATTACGACTATTCCGGATGCATAGCCCCCACAACAACTTCCCGAGCACAATCCCATCAATGGCATAATGTCTGATACGCTGAAACCAAATAGGAATCCTGGAAACAGTTTCCACTTTGATCAGAATGGCACTAGGGTGACTGGTGCCAAGTGACCCTTCCGTTCCGCTTGTTGGCATCCCGATTCCGTGAAATTCAGAGGATGGAACCTCCAGACCGAGGTGGATATAAGCTTGAGTACTTTAGCAACCATCTCCATGGAAGCCTTTGGATTTTCCTTCTGACTGAGTTACCCCGCCATATTCTATTGTGTGTTCCCTTACAAATCTGGCGGGAAAGCGTATGTGAAGAACTTAATCAAGAAGTCAATCCTCAAGTTTCTCCTCGGCCAAAAGTATAGTTGCCTTGAATCCGGGGATTTTCCAATGTCATACAAATTAAACTTGTAAGCGGGAGTTGCCAACTCTATGGTTTCCGCCTTTGTAATCCTACATCTCATCATTTTCACTTGTTCGGCCCCTCCATTGACGACTGAGTGTCTAAATTGGATGGGGAAGTTTGTATATGTTATCTGAAAATAGATTCCGAATCTAGACAATATACTGAATGATTGAAGTAGTGGGAGGAGCTGAGAGAAAGAGAGAAATTGTTTTCCAGTCAATATTACATAAAGCTGCTCCACGGAGCAGAAGGAATCGAAGGTGGAATATGAAGGGAAGATTGGGTGTAAGTAGATGAAGGGGTGGAGTATGCATGTGTGAAGGATTAAAGTAGGGAGTTTTCACGAGAACTTCCATGCTCGTATCCCTTTCCGACATTTCTCCCGCTCCAGAGCCTGCACCACTGCATATACGAAAATAGTAAATTTGATTTCCATGGGAAGCACCTTATCTTCGATGGGGAATGATAAAAGTAGGTGGATAAACTGAGGCCTAAGTATGTTTACAAAAGTTTGGAAAGCCGATCCCCACAATGCGAGGCCACTGCGCACTGCTCACTACATTTTTCGCTCAAAGTGTGCGTTAGTTTTGCTCCGGCGAGTTGTTCTGTTTGCCTTTGATTACCGTATCGCAAAAAAATATTGAATGAGATTCGAGTTCTAACAAAAAATAACGTTTTTCATTTTTTTTCATGCGCTCCGAAAACCACCCACGACCACCGCCTTGAATAATATGTGAACTACGTCGGGATGGGCTGATATTCTCCATTCGTTGGTGTAATAATGTGAACCGGGTCCGGGACAAAAACGCCGGTGGCTAAAAACGGGATCGGAATGGAATCATTTTGAATGGACTAACTGGAACTGGGGTGATGGACAACGATGATCACAACGACGACTGCCTCCCGCCCGTGATCCATTCCCTACAATTACTACTACTACTATTACTACTCTCCACGTACCGGGACTTCATCTAATCTACCCTGATTGATGCGCGTATATCCATAGTGTTTGGATAATGGGACTGGTAGGGGTTGCGGGAAACTTGTTTGTCATTGTGAGTCGGATGGTAGTGAGGGAGCCGAACCGCGTCCACTCATTTTACATCAAGAATCTCGCCCTGGCGGATCTCCTCATGGGGGTCTTCCTCCTCTCTATTGCTGTTCATGACGTGAGGTTTCGCGGAGAATTCCTCGCCCGCCAACATTCCTGGCGGCATTCTCTCACGTGTCAACTGTCTGGTGAGTGTACATACGCAGGTGGGGGAAATGAGAGTGAATCGGAACTACGGCGACCACTATCTCAGCCAGCCGAACCCTCGTCCGCTTCACCCTCATTTTGAGCCCTTTATGGTAGTACAAGTATGAAATTAATATGGGTCATAGAGTCGTAAGACATGTCAGGCGTGCTGATTGCACTGTGTTCTCGGATCAGCGAACCGGCATCATGTTAGAGTGCGGAGCAATGGTTAGCCGTCGTGAGAGGGACACGCAAAGTGTGTTCCATGGTTTCCAGTATGAACTGACCCTAATGTGTTCATATAATTTTAGGGCCGATTAACATTTACCTATGCTCCGCTGCTATACTGCGTATGTTCTTCGTAGGCTGGACTAGGAAAGGAGCTGGATGAAGTTGAATACTTAAGCCAACTATTTGTCCTCATCCAGGACTGCGGGGAAAAGTTGTTATATTCCTACCAGTTAGTTCGAATACTTGGCACTTTTACCTCAGCCTCCTGTTCACGTACACGGTGATCATGGTGTGAAGCTAGTGGTGCACAAAGTACGAGCACGGGCTGAGACGATGCTTTAGATTAGAAGCTGGCGTGTTCAAAACCCTGAAGATTGTGTTGTTGTGTTGCGTGAGTTTGGAGCCACATTATTTCAGCTGTATTGTGCCCAATGTGATCACAAGTAGGCACATCAATATAGCTTCATGGCCTGGTCACATGATTTCATCACACAAATGGGATGCACTTGTGGTGTTACTTACAAATTGCGGGATATTTAGTGTTGTTGTGCTCTGGAAATGTTTGAGGTTTTGAATTGGTCGCTTTTGAATTCTACTGTGCACCGTTCAATGAAAATGCAAACTAGGTGGGCTCTCAGTTCACAAACCTCCACTCCACTTTGGGGATCTCCACTACAAAATGGACCTAATAGCCCAAAGTGTGTGTGCTTTATAATATGTAAGTTGATTGTCTTTGAGCAGGAGGGAATGGGGAAGTTGTATTAGAGCCTACGATCACGTGGAGGAGTAGACTGGCTTTCGATAAAGATAATCTTTTGTAATTATCCCTGTGCGGCAAAGATTACGTTTTAAGGAACCAAGCTCAGAGTATGCGGAAGGAGCGGCGGAGTCCGCTTATCATTTTTCAATTTCAGTATCGAACCGCTAGGGTTTAGTATATAGAAATAAGTAGCACGTGTCGTGTGATAGTGGTTTTAGACTGCGGCATCTCAGGTAACAGGAGTTGAGCTCTCGAGAATATTTCAATTCAAAATCCCCCCGTATGATTCACCACACGCTCGCGATGACCTACTTATATTTTCGGTGACGGTATCGTATGGTATAGGGCTTTTCAGTATAAATGCAACTTGGTTTGAATCCAAGCGACTGTTAGCCGTACACGGGAGGCGTTAATGGTTGGGCTCTATGAAAGTCAATCCTCCAATTTTACTTCAATTAGCTTCACTAGTGTACTTTTTCGAATCCGAAGGATGACTTTATCCACGCCTCCCCCCGTTTAATTTTGCTGCTGGGAGGCTCGTCCTGGGTTCGAGGCTTACGACCTGCTCACTTCGCCGGCTAGGAGTCTGGGAGTGCGTGCTAAGAGATTGTGCTTGAGAACAGAGGGGGGTGGGCATGTTGACGTGAATTTGACTGGAGAAGGAAGGTTGAGATTAAGAGATGCGATAAGATACGATCACTTCACATCAGTCCCTCATTAATCTGTACGCATCTGAGGTTCGGCTGCTGTTCCGTCTGCCATTACAATTCCTTTTGGCATCTCCTCCGCCTAATGCAAACCATATGAGCTCCTTGTGTATGACTCCATCTGCGCACCAGACTTCACAGCTAAACTTTATCTTTGTCCATCGGAGGGGAAATGTCCTGCCCTGCGTAAGTGTCCTCTTCGAAACTGGAATGTGATACATATAGTTTCCGTCCCCCAGCTCCACTAGCCACAGTAATGGTAATGGTAGCTCGTAGCAATCATCAACATCCACAATTTCTTCAACAGGGATGTGAACATACACCCCTCGTAGTTTTCGAGAAATGTTTTGCCTCCCTTGTGGCTTTCTCTTAGTGACGTGACTGCGGTTTGTTCCCGTCTACTCAGCTCTAGGTCACGGAGGAGTCTGGGCGGCGGTGGCAGTGTGATTATTTGACTTGTGGTTCCCAGCCATCTCCCAGATTTTCGCTATTACTGCCCTCGATATGTACAAGTAATACTCTTAGATCCACGTCTCTCCTCACACCACTCTGAAAACCGATCATATGTGGTTGAGGAGCTACTGGCCCATTCTGATGTCCAGAAATGGACAGAAAGATCAACAGGGATCCAGCCCTAATACTTTCCTATTGTTCGGAGAGTAGCATGTGTACTCTTTGCGAGGCAGAAGACAGGCCGCCATGGTGTAACGGTTAATACAGCGTGACCAGATGAGCGGGCATAGGCGGAACATTAGAAGAAGGATAGCCTGCCACTTTCACTGACTTCTTTTTCCACCATTCACTCCATTTTCCTCCTCATCGACGCGATGGCATGATTGAGCGGAGGGGGGGGGGAGCCACCATTACCTACAACGCACAAAACTTTTTGAGGAATCAGGAAGTCGTTTGAGGCAATAGTGTCCTATGTATCGAACAAAAACAAAATGAATGGGATAAATTGGAATTTTTAAAGCTATCATATTGCAGCGAACGGTGAAAGTACTTCGAGGGCTAAAGTTGAGATAGATAACTTTGATGGAGATTCATCACAATAGTTTTTATAGATTTAATTTTAGATAGATAGAATTTAAAAGACTTGGAACTTGTTCCGAAATGTTGGCTATGGTCATTTCAAATGTGAAGCACTATCTCAACTACATTATCAAATGTTCTGTTTGCTTTCAGTAAGACGTAGGACGTAGCCGTCGGAATGAGTAGTTGATTTTTCCTCCGAGCTCTCACGTCAGTGAAGCTCTCCTTGAACACGAGTTTCTTTCGAGGAGAAATGGCTCCTTTCCCGCTCCATCTTTTGGATCGCATCACTCTGCCAACACCAACTGTTCCGCGGACAGCAGATCCGCCAGTTAGAGAATTCATGAGGGGGAACGTTGGCATTGACATTGAGAGTGCGAGACGAATGCTTTGAAGTGGGAAGTAATTGTAGGGCGAGGACTCGGCAGAGTGTAGTTGGCGACCAAGGGATCCCTTACGTCGAGTCTGCTGGTGGTAGGAGTAAATTTAGCTCCTCGCATGAGTCCCGCCTGCTTTTTCCATTCCAGGTAATTCAATATTAGCAGACAAAAATGGCTCTCAGCCACTCCTGTCCCGTTTTCTATGACAGTGTCCCTTAAATAGTGACCAATAAAGTGGAAATAATTTTTTCCAAGTTATATCCACAAAAGTTCCATTCTCAACGCCTTGGGCTTCCAATTCAGTATGAGTCATGATCGGGAGATACTGGAAAATGCCTCCAATGCTGGAAAATCAGTAGTCGCCCTCGCAGTAGTTGAAGACCGTAGAACGCGTAGTTTTCATGCCTTCGGTGAGCCAAGAAGCAGGATGAGGGCATTATAACCCTCGTATTCCATCATCAATGGATTCCGCCGTCATTCCCCAGTGTGGAGTGTTATCAAGTTTAATATTTTGTACGTCCCACTGCCTACTACTACGAAATGAAGGAACTAAGGGTCACATTTCAAGTTAAATGAAGTTGCTATGGACATGTCTATTTGAGCACTAGTCTGTATCACAGAATGACCTGAAGACGAGCCTCGCGGGAAAAGGGAGCACAGAGTGGAAACGGGGGTGGTGATATCATTGGAATGATGGCCGGAGCAGTAACGGAGGATAAGGGGTGTCGGATTAGAAAAGTTAAGCGCCTCTGAGAGTGAATTTCGTGGTGATCCGTGTATAAAACTTGAAGAATTAAGCACATTTTGAGGGTGGGTTCGCCTGTAGGGATCGAGGAATAACTCCCAGTCAGTACAGTACGATGACTTCTTTGTAGGGAAACTCACCAAAGTTTGGAGAGATACGACTGTGAGAATTACAAGTGGAGGCTAGAAGTTATAGGAGAAAATAATGAGGATTTTGCGGATGAGAACATTAATTTTAACCCATCACTTACCACCAGAGAATAGTTCCAGGGGGAATGGAGTCGCAATTATACATGTGGGCAGGGATTTTCTGTCTCAAAACTTGTGCGGAAAAGGTGGTTTTTTTTTACAATTTTCTCTTTTCCAGGTCTCTTGAGCACTTTGAGCTCGGAAGCATCGGTCCTTATACTCACTCTCATCACGCTGGACCGGTACTTGTCCATTGTGAGACCTTTCGCGGCGGAGCGGTCGAGAGCCTCCATCCTCCCGGCCCTGGCCATAATCAGCTTCCTTTGGGTCCTCTCATTCACCCTGTCTTACCTGCCCCTCTCGGGCCTCTTCTATGACTTCTTCGGGCCCGACTTCTACTCGACGAATGGCCTGTGTCTCCCATTAAATATTCATAATCCCTACGACCCCGCCTGGGAGTATTCCTTTGTTCTCTTTGTGGCCGTCAACGCGTCAGCCTTCTCCTTCATCTGCTACGCCTATTGGAAGATGCTCCGAATAATTCAGTCTTCGTCCCTCACCATCCGCAGTACTCAGCAGAAACAGGATACTTTGTTGGCCAAGAGGTTCGGGCTCGTCGTCCTCACTGATTTCCTGTGCTGGGCTCCGGTGATCATCGCCAAAACCATGGCTATGTCGGGTAGGTCGTTCTGGACTCCAGAATAAGTACATATATACCATAGCTTTTTATAAGTCCCGTTCCCTTTCCACTCGCCCACCGTTAAACCTCTGACTTCCCGTCCGCTTCCCTTGAGTTAGCACAACTTACTGGCTCTCTCCCTATCTCTCTCTAGCTCCTTCCTGCTCCAATTGATCCCATTGTAAAGGGACGTGGGTGCTGTGCTATGTGATTAATGGGACTCTTCCTTCCGATATTTGGAACAAAGGTTTTCTGAGCAACCCTCCCGGGCTGAGATACCCATTCAAACTTAACTCACTCCAATGAATTATACTTTGCACGTGTTGGTTAGTAAGGAGTTTAGAGGGCCTATGCGTACTCTTACATCTTTCACAAGTGCACCTTTGATATGGCTCGGTGTATTAATTATGATCATGAGTCGTTTCCAGTGAGAAGCACACAGGGGACGTGTCTTTCCTTGAAAATTCCTGTGCTGGACGGATGTTTTGTAAAGTTTAGGGAGTTATTTAGTAACGTAAAATTTGGATTGCGATGAAGCTTTTCCTCATGTTGATTTCACATTCAGAACACCATTGAAATGAGCTCCTAATTTCAATTATATTGCCATAATAACGAACTATTTCTTGTGGTTGGTTCAATGGATTTATTGAGCTAAATAGGGGGACATCGGAGGCCGGTCGTATTTGTGTGAGTCAGTCAGGGCCAATGAGTCGATCTCGGATGTTCGAGCAGCTTCACTTGTTTTGATGGACTTGTTCCCAGTTGAAAGAAGAGGTGCTTTACGCACTGCATTGTGATTATCCCGTTCAGATTAGAATAGCAGCAGCCCGGGGAAAGTTGACACGATGGTTTTCTTAGTACGATGGCGGATAGTGGCGTTGAAATGGATACCCCCGATTACGTCATAAGGGTGGCATTATGGTGGATATCACAGGAAATGACACTTGAGACGAGAACTCAACGAGCCCCTCTATCATTATTTTAAATGGTCATCTGGCGGTTTTTTAGCATAGTACTAAAGCATGCAAATACAGAGTGGAGACTCCACAATTTGTATTATCATGTTTGGCTTAATATAGCTCCAGTATACGAAAGTCACTAGTGGAAGCAGTGGATAAACCTTTCTCCTTAGAGAACTTATGAGGTGAAGTCCGGCGGGTTTCGGGTACCCCGAAGTGGATAAACTGTTTATGAAGTTACTTCTGACGAGTGCGAAGCTGGAATGAGATTATAAAGCAGTAGTAACAAAAACGTATTAGCAGGGAAATGACCAACATTCTTGGTCCCCCCCAGTTCTGTATAATCCATCATTTGAAGTAAGACCCACAGATAAAGTTGCTGCCATGTAAAGCTTGGATCTATCCACACTGCTGGGAAACTGAGATAAGGAGGCGCTTTACAGTTTTTGTCGCTCCTTGCCCTCGATTCAAATTTTAGTAGTAACTAAAGGAAATTACTGAGGTGATGAGGGAGAAACGAAATCATTATTATGAATGTACATTTCATTATTTTGAGGTTATTCCTGAAATAGCTCAAATAAGTAACCTTGAGAAGGAACGGAGGGGTAGGGAAAAGATTGGAATGTTGAATTATTTGTAATTGTATTCTATGATGAAATGTGTTTTCATACTACTATTTCAGGTGTGCACATCCCGTCGACGATGTACGCCTGGCTAGCCGTGTTCGTTCTGCCGGTTAACTCCGCTTTAAATCCTATTATTTATACGATGACGACTAAACTGTTTAAACAACAAGTAAGCCGTTGCTAGCGCCAGACCGTTCGTACGCGTGCCTACGTACGAATTGGATTTGGAGCTTGTTTTCTGATTGGGATCGAACCATTTGTCAGATTCTGCTTTCCCGCTATGCGTTGCCGTTTGTGTTCCAGTTGACGGCTGCATTTAGGTGCTTAGTGATTGCGTGTCTTGAATGGGAAATTTATTTCATCAGCCTTTTACAAGTGAGCTTATACGTATATGAAAACATTTCATTCTCAGTGAACTCCATGTTACTCCTACTACGAGGGAGATAGAACGGGTACGTGAAGCGTTCAAATGGCCAATTCCTTGCACTGCGGACACTATGGACAGGAAATAAAGATAAAGAAGACGTACAAATCATGATTGAAGCTTCGGGATTGACCCTCGCTATATTTTAGTCTAGTTCTTTTTACACTTGCGTTGAACTTTTGGTTTTGGCATGGGCGAATAGCAAGCAGTAGTGCTGCAAGGTTTCCACTATAATTTACACTGGTATAAAGTTTATACTAACATGTTCACATTCACTTTAATATAAGAACGCAAAGGACGTTGTCAAACGTTTATCCCCCTCGTAATTGATTTTTCTTGCTCTGCTTTTCGCTTTTACTACGAAATAAATTTGGCGTCCCTCCTCAACTTAAATTTGTTATGTCCTTACGAATAAAATTTACACTTCCAGATGTCCAAGCTTTCCGTGGGCTTCAGGAAGAAAATCAGAAGGCATGGCCAACTGGACGAGTCCACCGCGTCCCTGTCCATATTTTACCGCAACCGCACACAGCGGGTAAGCTTAACCATGGGAAAGCGTGTGGCCTCGTGCCTTCCAAGAATGCTCATGGGTGAATGCAAATTTGAATTCTTTAATCGTTTATCTGAAGCAGACAATGACGTCATCCTTCGGCAGTTCCCTCCGTCACTCCTCAGTGAAAAATAGCGTGAGACGAGCGGTTAAAAGGAACTCCATACAAGGTCAAAATCGTGTGGTTTCCACAAATAGTCCATACATTCCTGGAAATAGCGGGAACGGCGTAGTAACGGTTGGGCAGCACATTCCGGCCAATGGTAGCCCTCAGGCGACGATTGTCAATGTGATGACCACATCCATGTGTGAAGACGCTGGACACTCTCCTACCATACTCCCGGACACTACGGTCGTTCCACTGGAAAATGATACCTGAACCTTCGAATTGTTCCTCGGGAGGGTTCCTGTGCATTTTGCATGACAAATGCCATTCTTTATTCTGGAAAAAAGAAAGAGATGGTAATGACACTAGCTCCGTCTGTTGCTCTCTTGAATACTTTTGTAATTGATGTCTTCAAACTTACTACAAGTAAACTAGTGAGATACGTTTATATACGTATAGTTGGACTGAAACCGAAAGTTATGATAGGGATCAAGCAGAAATTGGTCACGATTTTTCTGGGGAATAAGCCGGTGGAAACTGTACTTCGGTGTCGTTAGTTCATCGTATATTTTCTAAATCCCGTGTGGAAATGAATACGCACTGTATTCGAAACCTTAAAATCGTTGCCATTATCTGTGGCTGATTTTTAATGTTTGTCCTACTGTGTGATCATTATAAAGCAAAAACTTAGAAGGTTTTACCTTGAAGAAGATTACCTTGAACGAGAAAAGCGCAGACATGCCGCGCTTTCCTCACTCAAGGGAACATAGCTAGTAATGCGGGAATCATTTCGATTCCTGTGTGCATCATTGCGAGGACCATGCACGTTGACCCTGCTCCATCTCCAAATGTAAACCTTGTGGTTTCTCTTGCAGTGACATTCTTCTCTCAATGTAATCTCGTCATCTGCTTAACTAAGTGTGTAATATATGCTTCTGTAGATTGTTGGTGCTATGATCCACATTCAGTTATACCAATCAGGTGTCAGCATTAAAGTAGACGTATGACATATGCCAAGTCACGGCTAATTTAGGCTCGTATGTATTACATGTTGAATTGCATAGTGGCACCATTCTGAAACATAGTATTTTGCTTACTTGAAATGGCGACTAGCGGTAATTCCGGACTTGTTATGTGGGGTAATCCAACGAACGGTGTACGAATTAATAGAATATTTACAGGTATTGATGTAACCTCCCGCTACTATGGGTTATTCAAAGATAGCCCACATAAAGATACTACACGAAACTCGATAAGCTGGGGCATATTCAGTCGAAGCCGCCTAACTTCTGAGCGTTGGATGGGAGAGCCTATTGCGAATAGCATCATTGACGCGGTCGCTCATAGCTTTTAAGTTTCGGGTACGCAAATGGTTGACAAAATTCTGGTCAGAGTACGTGGTACTTATTGACGACAGCCTGTCTAAGATATCTATGTCTTACTTAATACAATTGTTTAAATGTTTGTGTTTACATGTGGAAAAGCGTGAAGAGTGGTACTCAGCACTGGTAAATATTTAATGGGTTGTAAAGGAATCCACGCATTCTGGACATCGGACGGGTGTGAATAATCTCGATGGTCGGCTAGGCACAGTAGACTAACCTTCCGCCTGTCACATTGAAGTCGTTGGGACCGAATACTTCAGGATGTTGTGTCGGGTATCCAGCTTAATGGATCCGAGCACTGCGGATGGACTTGAAACAGGAGCTCTCAGATCCCGATGGACTTTACACCAGGCGCAAGCTGGATTTTATTCCCCAACGTCGGACACCTCACCTGTTTAAGTCCCAACGTTTTATCATACATTATAAGCAAAACACAATCCTAGAGAGAACCCTTTACTCTAAACTCATTGTCCAATAAATTCCTATGTATGCCTCCAGTACAACACAAAACAAAATACAACGCAATACAATCCTGTATTTATAAACTGACTTGACTCGTTACTGTAGCATCAACTTGTTTTGATATTTTACCAATGCAAACTTACTGGAGGAAAACACGAATTATTGCTATATGAGCAGGACAAAGGACGTAATATCTTTGCAATGGACTCCTTGTCCAAAAAATTTGTTCTGTGGAGTTCAGATCTTATTTATAATATTATTCGGTGTGTGATAAATGTTATAAGTGGTCCTCTGATCATCAATAACGATAATATAGGTCAACTCTGCTTCAAACTCAATTCAGTTAGCCATGTCAAGAGGAGAGTAGTCGAAAGTGGTGCTTTGCTTGCATTACTAATTACTAAATCCAAATAATATAAAATATTCAAGAGCATTCTGAGAATATATTCGAAGGTTATGAGGTTGGATAGGCTTACTGCCCTCCACAGGCACCTTATAACTCAAGGTATTCTAGCATTGGAGAGGCGTACTGAACTGTGTAGTGATTATATCAGCGTAAAGTATCCCTTTGTTGTGTCGTATATTCGACCGGGCTCATTCCGACATCGTGCTTTGGATATAATTTCACCATATATTAGTGTGGCGATAATAAAATTACTACAATTCGGGGACGCGCAGGATATATAGCGTGTATAAATTTAGAAGGAAGTGATCTGTAATTATTGAGTATGTTGAGCCCTGTATAGTTTTAGAAAGGTGAATGCTCGTGATTATAGTAACAAAACAATGCGTCCTTCGGAATATTTCTGAATCAGGTGTAAGGGCGGTTGCTCCCACTGGACATGGTGAGCATTTCTAACCGTCAGCATCAATTGTGCTACCAAAGAATCTTGGCCATCTTCCTCCACAGGAATAAAATGTTTCCTACAAAAGTTTAGTTTTGCCGTAGCGAGTAGAGTAACTGTCGGAGTAATTATGATAAATTTACACGTATAAACATGGTTTGTGCAGAAAGTTCAAGTGGCCTCAAAAAGACGATTGGCTGTAAGGTATAGGATTTACTCGTGTGAATCTTCAGAGGGACCGTGGCTACTTGAGAATGGACGTACAATATTACGAGGAAAAGAATACCCATTCCAAAGAGTTTAAAAGTTTTGAATAAAATGGATCCAGCTGGAACGATATGTTGTTCGACGTTAGTTTTAAGGGAATGCTTTTATTGTTACATCCACTTCAATCATATTGTGTTCATTTATGGGGTGCAAAAGGAAGATGTCCTGATAATTATTATTGACGCTGCTGCCTCATTTCTTTTGCCCAATTACTACTATGATGACGGTGAGCACATGGGTACAACTTTATTGTTTATGCGTCGACTAACAGTGGTGAGCTTCAAAAGGTGGACAAATTGCGCTACCATACGAGTTAACTAACAACCAATTCTCGATATTCTCGAGCAGAAACTATCCACTATAATATAATTGAAATTCAAATCCATGCATTTCTCATTGCTCACACTGTAATATAATAGAATGCAGACGTAATAGAAAATGAAGGACCCCAATAAAAATTTTAATCGACATCATTCCACAGAGTCAACTTCAACTCCACAGCAACGTAGGCCAACACAAACCGACCGCTCAATCGGTCGTCATTAAAATTAACAAATATGATATGTAATCTCAGATTACTATACCTTGTGTGGTATATGAAAATGAGTAAAGCATAATTAACGGTCAAATTTAAAGAGCTCTTATGGAAAAGTAACATTAGCCCTTTAAATTTTGCGCGCGAACGTATGCTTTTTTCAGCCTTAAACATGAGTTTATTGGCGAGTAAAGTCTAAAGACGAACACAAGTTTACAACTTCAGCAATCTGAACGGATATTTGTGGACTGAGTCACATCCCTTTTTCTAACACTCGTAGTAGCCGAAGCCCGGATCGATTTCAGATTGTACCTGGTTAGTAAAACGTAACATTTTTACCAAATGAACTCAAAATTACTTTTTATTTTATTCAACGACTTACGACTGGATTTATTCGGGATAAAATCTTGTCAAACGCTCCTTGCAGTTCTCTGAAACCAGGTCGGTGTTCGCGCTCATTCTCCCAGCAATTAAGCATTATGTTGTAGCTGAAAATTTAAAATTTAGTTAATCCCATTGCATAGGCACAACACCCTGGAAATAGAATTGCACATACTGTACATATTTCCTCAGGGTCTATTAGGCTAGTAGATTAGCGTATAAGGTATATCAATTATTATCTTACATTTCTGTCGTTGCGAATTCCGGTTTCTGGAGACGTAAACCATCCCTTAATCTGTCGGCAAAATCCGCCGTCCACATCAAACCCGGGTATGGAATTTTTCCTAATGTGAAAATCTCCCATAGAGTAACTCCGTACGACCAAACGTCGGATTTAGTGGAAAAAGACAGTTCGTTTAAAGATTCGATGGCCATGAATCGCCATGGCAAAAGTGCCTATAAACCCATTGCTATTTTTCAATCGCATTCATCTTGCTAACATTATTTATGTGTTTGTGTTGTTAAGTTCATATGATCTTACCGACTCTTTCTTTACATAGGATTTATAATCATACATTTTCCGGGATAACCCGAAATCGGTTATTTTAACTGAGTGATCAAGCATGAGGAGGACATTTCGTGCCGCTAGATCTCCATGTATAACCTACATTTTCAGTTATTATTTTTCTAGTACTTTTTTTAAAAATGGGAATCGATCCCCAAAACAGTCAAATTAAGGTACTTACATGCTTCGAAGCAAGATATGTCATTCCTCTGGCGATTTGACTTGCCCACACAATTAAGTCTTCAGTACAGAATGACTCCAAATTTTCATACCTGCATGTAATCGTAGTGATTTGTGCACATTGGTAGAAGAACCATAAACAATTAACAATCATTGTCTATGCCTCAAACTCATTACCCAGATTCTGGAGAGTCCGAAGACTCAATTTCATAAGTTTCAGAGTCCATTTTGATCTCATCGTTCACCAGGTAATTCCGAAATCGCTTTCGATTTTTCCGTATGAAACCTTCAATGTTCCCTTTGGGACAAAATTCCACAACTATAAGAAGTCGTCCTAGAAATCATACAAGAAACATGCAAGTTTGAATTTTCGAGAGAACGTTTCCACTTTGAGTCACACCTCCAGTTTTCCTTACTGTGTACAATATCTCTTGTCACTGCCCCGATGAGGTTTACAATATTGACATGCGGTCCCAAGTACGCCATCATCTTAACTTCACACAACAATGACTTGAAATATGTCACGTCCGTCGTTTCAGGCTTTGTAGTTTTTACTGCAACATCCATTTTGACTCCATTAGGATGTGTGAGTGTCCCTTTGAGCACTAAGCCGTACGCACCACTTCCCAAAACTGAATTATGATCTGCAATTTTAAAAAATTTAGAGCCATGAAGATCATTTTTGCTGTTGCACATCTTTAGCTGCCTTATGCATATTGTATCTTACGTAAAGTGCGCATTATCTACCAAGACTAATTAGCAATTAAACCGAAAACGTACGGACATCCAAGCGCTCGGGCGAAATGTCATACTGCCTCTGAAATGGTCTCGCAGCAGCATTTCCTATTCCATTTTCTAGCCCGGCAAATATGAAGTTAGGATCGCCGTCCAGGAACTGCTGAATCTCCTCCCTACTCAAATCCCGCATCATTTCGTTGTACTGTCCCATAGAGCTGATTTCCATGATGAAAGCCACCACGACCCAAAGGGAATATAACTTGTAACAATGGAAGCCAATAAAGGCAACCACAACGAAAGGTGTCGCACCACCTAGTTTTGTCCAATGCACCACAACAAGGCTCAAGTCGATGAAAAAGAGCACCAGAGAAATACCAAGATACGAAAAACACTTCTTCCTATCTCTCTGTGAACAAAAAATCAAACCCACTCTAGCTTCTCTGACATCATTGGAATCTGATCGAGATCTTTTAGTGAATCCTTTCAAAGGTGAATAGAAGCATGTACCTGATTCGAGCCAATGAACAGAATGGTTGCAGCTAGAATGTATATTCCGTACACAACAAAATATATTCCCGTGAGGACGAACAACCCTGCTGAACAAATTATCGAGGCCACGCTGTCAAAAGATGTTCTCCAACAATTCTTAATTTTGTATGATAAATGAATGTATCCATGATCGGAGCCTTACATGGATTCGGACCCATTTCCTTATACGCATTCATGGTTCCCACAATGTTGAATATGATGAGGAACGCAACAATAATCTGGAAAATATTAATATATTTTCTTACGGGGTCAACCCAAGTAATCAGGGAACATTTCCAAGGGTCATCAAAGCACAAATCGGTGACTGTGCACGATTGAGAGCTCCTCTGTAAAAAGATTCTGAATGCCCAATTCCTAGGTGCCGAAATTCACGTTTTTAGATACAAGACCTCACAGTTATCATTACAACGGTACCAAGGATGAGAGTAATGTGCTGATTACAGAAGTAAATGTTAAGTCCCTTTATAAAACACTGGTTGTAAATTTCGGCTGATTTAAAAAAGCCGCAAAAAATGCCTCTCATGCTGTTGCATGCAAGTAATATGCTCTTGAATGACTAAAAATATCTATATTTCATAGTTTTAGAAATTTTCATCGCGTCACGATCCAATAAGCGTAATGCCAAATTTCCATCAGGAGAAGTGCTGTTGCATGCTAAATCACACTTCCTCGAAATTCAAAATTGGGATTTAAGATGTTACTTTTATCAGCACGTAATCCCCTCTTTGGTATCGAGTAAAAAAAAACGTTCAGAGCCTATAACTCGGCTGAACCTGAATTTCCGAATGGGGCATTATAAATCTTTCAGGTGGCCCTCCGGAGTCACGAACCTGCATGAGTCACCGATTTGTCCTTTGGTAACAGTTGAGAATGTTCCCCTATGAAATATTCCAAGTAAATTTAACTCACAAAATCCGCAATAGCCACGGCACGAGTCGCTCCTTGCAGAAACACTCCGCCGCATGGCCTCAGCTGGGTCCATTTTGTGAAGACACGCGTATCATCACTCATTCTACACACGAAAAATTCCTAAAGTGCCCCAAATCCTTCTATCTCACCTAAACTGGCCCCCACTCATTCAGTGAACACTATATATTTACCGTTCGCGATCAGTCCAGGTGAGACAATGATGGAGATTATTTGGATCAATGTGTAAATGACGATGTACTTTTCGTGGAAGTGAACTCCTGAGTTACAGTTGACAATTATCGGAGGAATAAGTCACTTTTGTGTACATATGAATGGGAGACAGTGTGGGGCAGTAGGTTGTTGCGGAGCAGCAAAATTGCGGTTTCCGCTCATGTAACCATATTAGTCAGGGGCACATTCAGAGCGCTGAGTTGGTGAGCTTCCTTGTTTACAATAGTGATTAAGCTGGTTTCTATGTTTCTCCTTCACTTACAGCCACATTTGACCAATCATAGGAGGAGTCAAGTATGATGTGTAATCTAACACTTTTGCTTCAGTTCCAGAAACCTCACAGTCATTAGTGGCAATGAGGGTGTTGCATGCTCATCTCATGTCACCCCGATTACAGCCCATACAGAACATAGTACGGCTAGTATGCTAGAAACGAGAACGCTACGGACAGAAGAGGACAGTAATCTTACCGTAGTTGACATTCACAGTTGGTTCTCTAGAGGCCAAGTGGCTGCCTGTGAAGTGAACATGTTAGTTCCGCATTCCGTTTCCGTGCAATCAAATCACCAGCACGACTGCTCGGAGTACACGAATATGTCTTGTCAACTCAGAAGTCTGCTGGAATCTAAGAGTCTTTTCGGGTTTTCTATCACAAACGAACCCATCATTGTATTAAAGGGATTTGTAGTAACACCGCAACGTGTGCTGAAGCTCTTAAGTCGAAACTGATGAACTCGACAATTAAGTGGAAATATGTTGATTAAGTAAGCGTAGGGAAACTTTGTACTCTTTCCATTGGTTTCACAAAGCTCGGACCTCGGACATAAGGCAAAGTTCAATAACACTAACAAGCTTTGCTGACGCCAAGGAATACAGAAGCATGCTAATAATCATTTTATTCGGGTTGATCACGTGCGGAAATGCAGGCAAATGGGAAATACACAATTGCGAAAGTATAAAGTTAAGCAATGCTCATCGGAACCACATAGAGAACGAAAATGTCCAATTTTCATTTAATTCCTCTGCCTAGCACGTAGCAGTTGGTGTTCCTTCCGCAGCCTGTGAGAGATTTTCACGATGCCTCTTCTTCGGTACATCTTCTGTAGTTTTAATTTCATATTCTGTATAGTCGGCGTCGGATTGGTAGGATCCGGGGTTTGGCTTCTGTTGGAAAATCGTACGGCTGGAACCCTCGTCCCAATCGTACGGGAAGAAACAGACATACAAGGATCAGCACTGACAATTTTCCTCACCACAAAATTGAAAGAAGATCAAGGGAATAAGGTCCAAATACACACAATGATCCCTGCTGTAGGTTGGATTTGCGTTGGTGTGGGTGCCGCTATGTTTCTAGTTAGTTTCATCGGCTACTGCGGCTCTCTACAGGAATCTATATGTTTACTGGGGACGTACGCGACATTGCTTGGTCTCATCTTTATCCTGGAAATCATCGCCGTGTCGCTCTTCTTTGTTAATAAGCCACAAGTGGAGGAGGAGGCAAAGGACAGACTTATTCATCTAGTTCGCACAAGATACTTCGCAGTAGAGACCAACCTCACATCAACAGCCCGAATCCTCTTCCGTGGACCTAGCATTGAATCTCTCGTTCTAGAACAGTATTCTACGGATGAAGAGGAGAAGGAATATTTTCAAAGAATGGACGATGTTCCACCAGCAATAGTTCAGAACGATTTTGAGGACATTGTAATTTTTACAGACCTATTCGATACAACCATGAGGTCGTTTCAGTGCTGCGGTGTAGTTAGCTACCTTGATTTTGAACCATATCAACTTCCACCTGAATATGTCGTTCCAGAGGCTTGCTGCAAGCCCGATGAAGTGAATCAGACCATTCTCAAGGATCCCTCGTGCGTATTTCAACCTACCTTTTCGAATTCTTGGATCAGCACAGGTTGCTTTGACAGTGTTGTCGGTACATTAGTAAGTGGCTCCATCATTGGTGGAATTATTGTCGGACTACTTCAGTTTGCTGGAATCATTTCTGCCGCGCTCGGGACGTGGCTCGTATTCACGAATCGCAAGAACGCTAGCCTCACTAACGAAAAATCGCCGTAGCTGAAAATCTACGCCATTCACAAACGGGGACGGGATTCGAAGTCCTCTCCATCTGAAGATTTTAATCTCATCATTTTTAACTTCAATTTCGCTTCCATATTTATTTATTAATAATTTAGAATCAAGCCCTGCCGTTTCGCGTTTTGCAAGATTAGAATAAAATTAGAACCGAGCCCGTTCCTTGGTTACATTTTTCAGTCAATACTGTTGTATGAATACATTCATGGCATCACTATCTTCCGTCATCACCAATGATAATACAGTCGTATATAACCTCATGCATGTAAGAATATCTTTTATGGTAGTTATTTTTCATCTCAACGAAGTACATGGAGGCCAAAGCAAGCAATCAGTGTGCAGCAAAGTTTTGTAAGCCATTTTGGTTTCATCATAGCTGATCCTGATCAAACTCAAAGTAGCAAGACCGTAGCAAGAACCTTACGCTTTATCCATGATTAGCATGAACATTAGCGGGTAGCAGATTCAACGATGGCGGTAACTTTACATTTTCACAGGTCATATATTTGGATTTGAGGGTACTTACGTGTTCACTTTTCTGTGAATACTGTGAAATGGGCGGAGTTTACGGCAATTGCGAATAAATAAAGCTTGTAATAAAACATGTTTGTTGCTTCCACCATGTATCGTGTAACCAGACCCAAGTTCACGACTTTGTTTGATAGATTTAATTATCACCAGTTTTCGAAATCAGCCAATCGTACAAGAACTGCTTCAACAAGTAAATGATAAATACGCACTCACGAGAAAACAGTGTCACTTAAGACGTCGTACAGATGTACTTAAATAACAGGTTACTCAATCGTTCATAATACTTCTACGTCTACGCCTACACTACATTGTACCCATTCTGTATTTCTCCTACGTGGTTGATTTGTAATACATAGCCCATCGAAGTAATTTAAGTATTCTCTCACGAAACACCGTATACAGGCTTTTTCCATGTATATTTAAACTATGAGATCTACAAGGTAGCTAACATCACGGATGTTCCTTTTGAACTATCATAAAATCACAATTTGAAGTTCTATCAAACGAAAACATGATGTGATGCTTTAAAATATCCAGGTTTCTTTTATATTTCAGTTTACTTATCTTTACGGTTTGTCATTTAGTTAATTGTCCATACATTGCAAATACTTTTCCAATTTGGCATTTGAATTTTTAAAACTAGCGGATAGAGGGTTGATTGTTTCTAATACTGACCGCTTCCTGATTGTAATACTTTAAAAAGCGGTAGCTTTTGCAACAAAACTTACAATCTGAGTTAACTCTAAACAACCAACAGTGTACACTAAAACAGACATCCTGAAAGTACTAAAAGTTGAACAGTTTGCACAATAACCGTGAGTAAAACTTGTGAAATATATGCCAGAGAGCAAAAAAACACGCATCCTATCCTACCTAAGTTCAAAATTCAACAACACAAACTGGCGAAAGCCAAATATCACTGCATCAATATCTTACGAATAGTAATTTTTCAACATTAAACTGAGTGAAATTCTTTGGCACGAATTCGTTTGTAGCCCCTGACTTTATTCCAACCGAATACTGCCACTTTATAAATTACCCACGGAGTAAGAATTATCTTCATGAGGATATAAATCCCGAGGTACGCAAAAATTTGATTGAAACGAGATGGAGACCATAGCACCGTGTAATATGTCGTTCCATCTTCGTCTGTAAACATTAAGAAATTGACCGTTGAACACTGGAAGCTCATCTGTAAATATTTAAGATCATTTATACGAAAAGCTTACATATATGCAATTCTCCATAGCCCATCTCATACACTCCCATACGATAGGAGGAGGTAGGCACATCAATCTCATCAACAGTAGCGTCTTTAGATGCCCTAGTGAGATTAAGTCGGGCGTACTGGTAAAATTTATCAGATTCTACAGGCCCACGCGAGGAAGTGGGGACCCTCGGTAAGGCGCTCTTATTTATATTCGTCGGAGATAGAAAATTTTTCCTTAGTGATGTGTGCACTGAGTTATGAGGGCCATAACTGAGCCTGTAGTACGAAGACACGTGATCGTGAGCACATAAGATAAGTGCTGGATTCAATTTTCCTAAAACCTGCAATCGCCAATAACATATTCCTCAATTAGAGCTTAATGATATAAGTTAAAAAACGATAGAGCTGGTTATTTCACCAGTTAATTATACTTCCGACTCTACATCCTTGAAGGTTGCCTTTAGCCAACATTGTTACTATGGTAGTAATG